>JZKD02S1846294.1:49915-60735 GCA_000966675.3 Picea glauca | reverse complement strand
CATAAATATCTTTCTATTTATATATATATATCTTAATTATTATTTTTTTGTAAATAAAAAAGGGATGTTTCCTTATTAATGCACTGTCACTATACAAAACTGATATATGTCACATGCTTTTCACCTGTTCCGCCAAACTTGTGGAAACCGAAACAAGGGGCAACCATTTGTTCTTTCGGCCAAAAATATCAATTGTCACTTGCTCCGCCATTTAGTTGGAAACGTGGCAATTGGTAGTGTTGATAGTTATGTCTGGACATACTATCAAAAATTGATAATTCAAACTAGGCAAAAAATTAAACAGAGAACCAGACTAGGTAGGCAAGAACAAAACTTCATTTCCATGCAAGCGAGACGCAGAGGATTGTGCAACATTAAACATTAGAAGGGCTATGAGAACAATGAAACCTAACATTCGGAGAGCCGCTATGAACGGTGTCATCACTAGGTATGAGTGTGAAGCGTTGCGCGCAGGTCGTGCACCTCTTCTTGACTAGCGCGTTCAAGAAGGTGTCGAACAACATGTCGATTCGACTGCTAATGAGGGTATGCCTGTGGAGCCGCTCCATCATGTAGCCCCTCATTTCAAAAATGAGCTCCAACTACTCCGGGTTGAAGAGACTGGGTGGATTATGGTCGCAATCTGCATCTTGGTTCAGTGGTGGGGGCTCAGCCGGGCAGTTCGTCGTGGGGAGTTTCTCTTGGACAATGCAAGTGGTGTCGTCCATGGTCGTCGCTGGATCTATAGCTGCAATTCTAGTTCTGGGGCTGTCGTGGGGATTCGAGACTGTGTAGAGGAGGGACTCTGGTGGAACCTGAATTGGTTCCTTCGGGAATGCCTCCTCCACGAAGGCCATTGGAGGCGTATATCGCTTCGTGGTTAGCTGTGTCTGGGCTAAGGATAAATCCCTCTCCAAATTGCTCAGGCGTCTTTGCCTTGCAACACGATAGTACCAGGAGGGTCCCCCCCTGGGTTTTCCTCTCTCTCTCTCTCTCTCTCTCTCTCTCTCTCTCTCTCTCGGTATGGTAGAACCTGGAGGCTGGAGAAGTATGAGAATGAGGCTAGAGAAGTCTAATAGGACCAGAGCCAAATCCCCGAGTAGAGCGAAGAGACAAAGCGCATAGGTAAAATGGTGAATTCCATGGTTGAGCTCGAGAATTATCCAAGCGACTGATAAGATCGCGCAACCTCCCCCCGTACCCAATGTCACCCCCCTGCAATTAATCAGTGAATGCGCCATTAATCCTGCGTCGGGAAGTTTTCATCCCTCCCTCTGTAAGTGTTTATGGTTGTCCTCCATCTGAGAATGGGCTTTGGGGTGGCGACTAACCATATTTATGGAAAATTCTACATTAAAACTGCATAGCCTCCCCTAAACTATGTGTCACTCCATCCAATGATCTATATCTTAAGTATGAAAACATACAACTTCACTAATTATGTTGTTATACTTTTTATAACTTTCCCAATAAAGAAATTCATTTATGAATAGGGAAGTGACGATCGCTTTGATATTGCCAACATATCGTATTGCAATGATACTTTACTGCGAACAAAACCCTGCCTTTTAATCATAATGACTGGACTTCAGGTTTGCGACTTCAAACAATCTTATGCTATATTACACCTCACATTATTATTTTTTAAATAAAATGTTGTAAAATAAATGAAGAATGTGAATGTTAATTAGAATGTGGGTGGTAGAGCCACCGCGCAAGTAGATGTTGAAATTTAGAAAATTAAATAGTTTATTTTAACATACAAAATTTCCCTTTAAACTTATTAAAATGTATGTTTTGAAATTTAATAGTTTATCTTAACCTACATAATTGTCGCGTAACCTTGTTAAAAGATCCCACTTTGTGTAGTATACGCATCGAAACTACCATTGGTGTTTTCCTTAATGCTTATTACTTGCGAGGACATACTAGTTGGTTATTGGTTAGGGTCTAAATTTAAGTATTATTTCGTAATTGAAACGAAATATCTAGTGGTCCCTTAAAGGGTACGTGGACGCATAAAGTGTTATGAAATGAAAACCATATCATAAAGGAATATGTAAGTTCTTTTTAATTCCACTATATTTCTTAGGAAGACAACTTAGGCATGAAGACGTTACAAGCTTTAATTGATTTATTTTCCTATTCACATGCACCTTTGTTTCCACTTCCATAGATGGCATACTTATGTGTTTTGATTAATTTTGTGAAGAGTAGAGATAAGTATCGATATCATTAATAATAATAATCTAATTTTTAGGTTATGTTCAAGTCAGACACCAAATTGGTGTATGAGACTCCCTTGTTTATGGGACAAGGGACCTCCTCCATGCAACACTTTGACTGCTAAAGTTTATGGAGGTGTATTGATCTAGATTTATGAGTAGAATGAACTGACTAACAAACTGAATACAATAACACAGAGATACAAAGAATAACAACATATATCCAGTGAACAATAACTTCTATTGAATAAATGAAATAGGTTGAACTATAAAACTGCAGAACTGAAAACAATTTGCTCGAATGGTGGTAGCTATCTCTGAGAAGAGATGTGGCTACTACGCGTATCTGTCTGAGTATAATGATTACAATGAGGCTCCAGAGGCCTTTTTAATGTTACTCATGAATGCCAAAACTCTAGACATCAAAAAACCTAACCCTAGGAGGTGAAACGCCAAAAGTTATGTGGGCCTGCTAGGTAAGTTGGTACCTCAACTTTTCGGGGTCATAACTTTTGCATACAACCTTCGTTTTAGGTGCGTGATAGCCCATTGGAAGAGTATTTTCGATAATTACACATTATGTCGTCAAACTCTGACTCTGTTTACAATTTGATTATGGCAAGTCAAAAAAACATTGGTTAGGGCCCCAAAACGGCCTTGGAAGTACAGAAAGATGTGCTGACATGAAAGCTTTCAAAATAAGCCAGTTAGGCTAGATGGGCGGCCACCAATCTCCACCTGGAAGATGTGTAGGGCTTCAAACAACCCCGGAAGTGTAAAACCCACAATTACAAAGAAGTATAGAATAACATGCTGAACTAAAAACTGTCAAGAGGAGCCATTTGGAATAGGCGGGTGGCCACTAATATCCACCTGGATCAGTCATTCCCCCTTAGGAAGTAATGGTCTCCATTGCGTTGAGTTCCCCCATCATGTGAGGAAAATTCTGTTGAATTTGGTCCCGGGTGAGCCACTTGCCTTGTTGTAGGAGTTGCCCTGCTTTGACAACCTGATAAAGTTGGATCCTCTATTGGCGAGTGCCCTTGACCTGTGTATCCACTATATGATCAGTGGATGCATGTTCCATGCAGTCAGGGTTGAGCTCTGTTGGTGTCAGTTGTTCTGCGATCTCTGAGGTGTCCAATAGTAGTGGAAAATATGGCTAAAGGAGGTCCACATTGAACACTGGGTGCAAGCCGAGGAAGAGTGGAGTGTTGAGCTCAAAAGCATCGCTATCCACAACCTTGGTGATAGTGTAAGGCCCATAGCGTAGTGGGTAGAGCTTCTGATGGGGCTCTGTAAGGCGCTCTTTCTGCAAATGTAACCAGAGCTTGTCTTCCACCTGAAACTGGTGCAGTACCCTGTGTTGATCATGGCGTTGCTTGTACTTAGCATTGGCTTTCTGCAAATTCTCATGGACCTGTTGATGGATGTGCTAAATCCGCCCAATGAATTTGGTGGCTTTGTCGGCCTCAGATTGAACATGGAAAGATTTTGCCTGTGTGGTTGCAAGAGGTAGTGCAACATCAATGGGACCCAAGGGTTGGAATCCTAGCCCCACCTGAAATGGGCTATGACCAGTGGAGCTATAGAGAGCCCTGTTGTAGCTGTGTTGAACATAGGGAAGACTCTCATCCCATGTACGCGGATGCTTAGAGTTGTACATTCGCAGGATGTGCACAATCATTCGATTGACGACCTCTGTTTGGCCATCGATTTGGGGGTTGAAAGCAGTGGATTTAGTGAGCTTGGTGTCCAACAATGACCAGAGACTCGACCAAAATTTGTTGAGGAACCTGTTGTCCCGATGAGAGACGATGGTTCGTGGTATCCCAAAATGGACCCACACACGTTCGAAGAAGAGCTTGGCAATATCTGTTGCTATGATGCTCTTCTTGCAGGCTGTGAGGATGGCCATCTTCGAAAACCAATCAACTACCACAAATAGACAATCATCGCCTTGCTTGGTGGATGGAAGGCCATACATGTAATCCATCGAGATGGATTCCCAAGGCCTCTCGGGAGTAGGAAGAGGGGTGTATAAGCCTTGCTTCTTGAGGGTTGGCTTGGCAATGGAACAGATAGTGCAAGATTTTATATACTTGTTGACGTCTTGTCGAAGTTTTGGCCAATAAAAATGTTTTTGTAGAACGACCACATTTTTCTCTATGCTAAAATGTCCTGCCATCCGACTGTAGTGAGCCTCCCAAATTAGCATTGCACGCTCGCTTGCAGGAACACATAGATGGCCCCAGATGGCATAGTAGTCTGCCCTGAATGTGAAAATCGATGACGTTCACATTTGTACCCAAGCACTGATAGGTGGTGGCAAAGTCTAGATCTTGCTGATAAAGTTGGGGCCACTTAGAGGCCTCATGTACACAGGAATGGAGCACGATGGTGAGTGCAGCCACGGGAGGTCAACTGAGGCAGTCATCGACACGATTTGAGCTCCCTTTATTATACTTGATGTTGAGATGGAATTGTTGCAGGTAGGTGGAGCACTTTTGATGACGGTTGTTCTGCAAATTCCCATGTGTTTGTATGAACTGCAAAGGCTTGTGATCAGTGTGGTTGATTGTCTCCTTTTCCAGAATGTAATGTTTCCATTGACAACATGCTTGTACAATCAAATACATTTCCTTGTCATAGGTGGGATATTTTCGGACAATATCTGAGAGTGTCTCACTATGGTATGCTATCAGATGACTGGGCTGAGTGAGAACTGCATCTACAACATAGTTGGATGCATTAGTCTCAATCTCGAAGGGTTGTTACAGATCGGGTAAGGAGAGTATTGGAGCTGAGCACAAGCGATGCTTTAGATCATCAAATGCTCGTTGTTGTTTCTTCCCCCACGCGAACTTTTCCTTGCCACCTCCCTTGGTCACTTGGTTGAGGGACCATGCAATATGGGAGAATCCCAATATGAACCGTCAGTAGAAGTTGGCCAGTCCTAAGAAGCGCTAAAGCTCGGTTACTATGGTCGGGGCTAGCCAGTCACGGATGACTTGGATCTTAGTTGGATCAACATGTACCCCATGCTCATCAACAGTGTAACCCAAGTATTGGCCCCTGTTTATGCCAAAGGATCATTTTTCCAAGTTGGCATATAGTTTGTACTGTCGCAGAGTGCTCAAAACCTGTTGAATATGTTGCATGTGCTCCTCCCAAGTTATGTTGAAGATGAGGATGTCATCCAAATATACCACCACAAAAAAGTTGGTGAAGGGTCTTAATACACCATCCATCAACCTCATGAAAGAGGCTGGTGCATTTGTTAAGCCAAAGGGCATGACCAACCATTTGAAGACACCTTCTTTAGATAAAGTTGTCTTCCATACATCAGTTGGTTTGATGGGAACCTAGTGGTAGCCAAACTTTAGGTCAATCTTGTTGAAGAACTTTTCTCTCTTGAGTTGGTCAAGAAGGTCATCAATTCTGGGAATTGGGTACTGGTTCTTGACTGAGATTTTTTTTAATGCTCTGTAATCAATGCAAAGCCACCAGGTCCCGTCTTTCTTCTGCACCAGTACAATTAGGCTTTCACAAGGGGAGGAGTTGGGTTTGATGTGCCCATTTTGAAGCAACTCTTGGATCTGACGCTTGATTTTATCATTTTCCATCAGCGAGCAATAATAGACTAGTCCATTAGGTAGAGGTGCACAGGGGGTTAGATCAATTGAGTGCTTGACTTGGTAGTGCGTCGGTACCTCGGTGGGTGAGGAGAAGATGTCTTTGTATTCTTCCATGATCTCGTCCACTTGCTTCTGCTGCAAATAGAGATTCTGTGTAGAGGCCACAGATGTGGCATCGACCTTCTGCTTACTGTGGGCTCGGATCACAAAGAAGATGAACTTCCCAGTCTGTGAAATGACCTTACTGCATTGCTTAGCAGAGATTAAAGAAATAGTGGTAGGCGACGCTACCTCTGGTATTATGTACAATTGTTTACCCAAAGTAATAATAGCATTGCAGAGTCTAGACTCATACGCAACATGTCGCTTCCATAAATATGGTTGTCCTAAAAGAACATCAAAAACTTCAAGGGGAGCAATATCACACAATACCTCGTCTTTGAAAGACTTGATGTCATAGGGAAGACGACATTGTTGGCTGACACGAAGATCTCTTCCTTGGTGAAGCCAACCAATGGTGTAGGGCTGCGGGTGCGGTGTCTTCAGCAGGTCCAGCCGCTTGACAACCTCTGTTGATATCATGTTCTTCTGACTGCCGCTATCTACAATGAAATGATGCGGAGCCCCCTTTACCCACATCTGTGAGTGAAAAAGGTGTTTCCCTTTCCTTGGTTCTTCTGGTTTTCTTGGCTGGAGTTTGGTTGTAGCTACAATGGCACTGGGGTCAACATTGATAATCCACTTCCCTCCTGGATTTGATTTAGATTCGAAATCAACCTCTAACTCGAAAGTTTTCAGCTTGGCCATGAGTCACTGCTTGGAGCGACATTCTTCGGTGTTGTGCCAAGGGATTTTATGGTATTCACACCATTTTCCCATGTCCTTCTTCGATTTCTCATTACCCTTCTTGTGTTTTGGCTTGGACTGGTTGTTCCGAGAGTGGCCATCTTTGTTGTCCCTTTTAATCATAATGACTGGACTTCAGGTTTGCGACTTCCAACAATCTTATGCTATATTACACCTCACATTATTATTTTTTAAATAAAATGTTTTAAAATAAATGAAGTATGTGAATGCTAATTAGAATGTGGGTGGTAGAGCCACTGCACAAGTAGATGTTGAAATTTAGAAAATTAAATAGTTTATTTTAACATACAAAATTGCCCTTTAAACTTATTAAAATGTATGTTTTGAAATTTAATAGTTTATCTTAACCTACATAATTGTCGTGTAACCTTGTTAAAAGATCCCACTTTGTGTAGTATACGCATCGAAACTACCATTGGTGTTTTCCTTAATGCTTATTACTTGCGAGGACATACTAGTTGGTTATTGGTTAGGGTCTAAATTTAAGTATTATTTCGTAATTGAAACGAAATATCTAGTGGTCCCTTAAAGGGTACGTGGATGCATAAAGTGTTATGAAATGAAAGCCATATCATAAAGGAATATGTAAGTTCTTTTTAATTCCACTATATTTCTTAGGAAGACAACTTAGGCATGAAGACGTTACAAGCTTTAATTGATTTATTTTCCTATTCACATGCACCTTTGTTTCCACTTCCATAGATGGCATACTTATGTGTTTTGATTAAATTTGTGAAGAGTAGAGATAAGTATCGATCTCATTAATAATAATAATCTAATTTTTAGGTTATGTTCAAGTCAGACACCAAATTGGTGTATGAGGCTCCCTTGTTTATGGGACAAGGGACCCCCTCCATGCAACACTTTGACTGCTAAAGTTTATGGAGGTGTATTGATCTGGATTTATGAGCAGAACGAACTAACTAACAAACTGAATACAATAACACAGAGATACAGAGAATAACAACATATATCCAGTGAACAATAACTTCTATTGAATAAATGAAATAGGTTGAAACTGTAAAATTGCAGAACTGAAAACAACTTGCTCGAATGGTGGTAACTATCTATGATAAGAGATGTGGCTACTACGTGCATCCGTCTGAGCAGAATGATTACAATGAGGCTCCAAAGGCCTTTTTAACATTACTCATGAATGCCAAAACCCTAGACATCCAAAAACCTAACCCTAGGAGGCGAAACACCAAAAGTTATGTGGGCACTGCTAGGTAAGTTGGTACCTCAAATTTCCAGGGTCATAACTTTTGCATACGACCTCCATTTTAGGCACGTGATAGTCCGTTGGAAAGGTCTTTTTGTTAACTAAACATTATGTCGTCAAACTTTGACTTTGTTTATAGTTTGATTGTGGCAAGCCATAAAAACATTGTTTAAGGCCCCAAAACGGTCCTAGAAGTGCAGAAAGTTGTGCTGAAATGAAAGCTTCCAAAATAAGCCAGTTGGATTAGGTGGGCGGCCACCAGTCTCCACCTGGAAGATGTGTAGGGCTTCAGACAGTCCAGGAAGTGTAGAACCCATAATTACAAAGAAGTACAAAAGAACGTGCTGAACTAAAAAATGTCAAGAGGAGCTAGTTGGAATAGGTGGGTGGCCACCAATATCCACCTGGATCATGTACATACCCTACCCCCCTCTGGATTTGAACCCATGACCTCCACAAAGGAAACACGTGGTCTTAACTAAAAGGTTAACACCTAGTATTTAAATGATTTAGTTTGTCTAAATTTGTTTTTTTTAATTGATTGATTAAATTTTTGGTATATAGCCAAACTCGATATCTATTGAGATCCTATCGATTCAATATTTATATTATTGATGCATTTTTTTTATTTAGATATACAATTCTCAGCCAAATCTAATATCTATAAATAAAATTTAATTTAATTACATCGACTTTTATATAGATGTGAGATTCAATATATTTGATTTTACATATAGAATTGTTATTTAAAAAAATTATAAAAATGAAGTTGTTGGTACCATGGTAATTCTTATGGAATTTTCCTCTTCTTTCATGAAATTTTTAGATAGAATGTGGGGGTGGGTTAGCTACCATGAGGTAGTTGGTAGCCCTCTAACTCTAAAGGATCCATTGAGATTCGCTTGCAAGACTTTTGTGAACTTGACAAAAGAGCATATACAAATCTAATTAACCCTTGGGACATTTGACGTTTACCTTCTTATCCTTATGATATTGTTTCATATTATTCTCTTCCTATACTACCGTGGTTACTTAATCGATTGTAGTTTTAATATATAATTTTTTTTATACATTTTCTAATCTCAATAAATTGAGGCCAATTAAGCATGCATATCCACCCCACAACTATTTAATCGTTATATTAGGACAATCATTCCTTTGTGGACACCCCCATTGGCATAAGGATCATGGTATGTTGGTACTTATATGTTGTCACAAGTAGATCTCACAACCAATGTAGAATAACACACAAGAGGAAAGGTGATTTTAAAGATATAAAAAGCTATTCCAAGATTCCAAGCACAACACACCCAAAAGGAGGAGGGGAAGGTTGAACAATATCCATGGAGAATTTATAGAGGAGGTTCATAAAGTATATCTAAGATATATTTAAGCATTCTCTTCAACTTCATCACACACAAAAAAATACTTCTATTTTTATTTATTTATTGTGATATACTTATCCCGAGGAAACCCACCCATTGGACACTTCCCCTCATTCTAAGGATGACACCAAAGGTAAATTGGATTCTTCAAGCTCAAAGTCGATGTAACAATATGCTCATTAAGAACTAAACATGTCATTGAAGGGAATTAAACCTAGGTGGGGAGGATAACACTCCTCTCAATCACCTAGGCTAGATCCAATTGACATTCAACTTCATCACTATTATTGACGGTGATGATGATGATGATTAATGTTCATTGAGACCATAATTGGTCTATCGAACCTTAAGAAAGGTAAGAGATTACTTTGATTTCTTTAGAATTTTTTTTTTTTTTTTTTATATCTTTTTTATCTAATATTTTGTGCTTGAAAAACATTAAGAAAAGTGTTCCAAAATCACCATAGTTTTGATGATTTAAAAGGTTAAGAAGGTCAGTGTTGTGACAAATATTTTGAAATTGTGATTTAATTTGGGTATACAGATGACATTCTAAGAGAAAGTGTTTTTCATCTTCAACCCTCTTAGTGTAACAAAGATGATAGATTCTTTCATCCCATAATGTTTTGGGAATTGTCAAATGCTTAGTGTCACTATGCAACTTGTGAGAGTTCGTTCTTATGTTAGCAATGTTGATTTTCTTCTTTATGCTAGTCATAACAAGGAGATACTTTTGATCTTCTATTTTAGGGTTGACCACCTCCTTATAGTATCTTAATTTTATGTTATCCTTTAATTCTTTATCACACCATAGATTCTCCTAAAATTTAGATGTAATAATATTTTAAATATTATCGGTATTCTATAGAATGAATTCTTCCTTTATTCCCCAATGATTTAGCCAAGACTTGACATCTTTATGCCATCCCCTCTTGAGTTGCTAGTAGTTTTGGCTAGAGTTTGAAGTAATTTTGGGGAGCCTCTAGTTGTCCATGTTGTTTATATTGGTTTTGTACATTAAGTACCTAATCACAGTCATGCTCACATTGGGGTAAATGCTTGCTTCTATGAGGAGGATAGGATAGGGCGTATTGCCTTTACTTTTGAGATTACAAGTTATAAAATTCTTTTGGATCATCTATTTGTCTCTAGGACTCTCTAGAGATACTACATCCCCAAATTTCACATCCATATAAAATAATGGGAGTGACAAGAGTCTCAAAGAGGAGTTTTTTCCTTATCCCATAACCAAAGGTCTGCTAATTTACAATTATTTTCAAGCGCATAATAAACTTTCTATCCTCCATTTATCCTTTTCTCAATGTTATAGTTCCAATTGAACTTGTGATGAATATCAATTATGACGTATTTGTATAAAGGCACTTCCTCCAAGCTATTGTTGTCATATATGAAACTATCATAGGCGATCTTTTTGGATTTAATTATCATAATGTTTGTTTTGTCGGTGTTCACAGTCATACCC
>JZKD02S1846294.1:3373-15460 GCA_000966675.3 Picea glauca | reverse complement strand
GGGTACCCAAGTGGCTTGCATTCTCTGCATTTCAGTTTTTGCTTTCCAAGTTTTAGTTAGTTTTCTTTTCTGTTTCTTTCATAGATTAGCTAATTTAGTTGTGGTATCTTACATGCATGCTTAAAGCTAAAATTATCTAGAGTAGATCTCACACAACCTACGCTAGCTTAGAGCCCGTGGAGGCTTAGATTAAATATTTACTTTTTCATTGCATGCAAGTCATTTATTTCTCAAGTATTTATTTTTCACACATGCATGCAAACATGGGTATCTAAATGGCTTAAATAATCGTCATTTTCAATTCCGCAAGTTATTTTCAAAGTTCTTTACGTTTCACATGCAATAGTCTCACATTTAAGAGCTTCAATCTTCATAACTTGCAAATTCAGTTTTTGGCCCATTTGGCATTTTCTTGAGCAAGCTTTAAGCACTCAAACATTGCAATACTTAGCTCATAGGTTTAATAATTTATTAGACTTAATAGGACACCTTTACCAACCATCTTCGCCATTTAAAATGGGTTCGGAGGAAGCAACGAAAAGGTGCTAGGTTGGGGATGGTCTCGTGTTGCACGACGTCCTTTTCCGGGAGTACTCTTATCTTAGGGTTGACTTGTTTAGCTAGGGTGGGCCTCGTTGCCTTACTTCTTGAGCACCTAACAATTACTTGGTAATTGGAGGAGGAAAGTATTGGGTTGACACTTAGATAGGATTTAATCTCACTTAACCATCTTAATGAATCCTTGGTCTACAACTCTATCGGCAATTTATATTTACACTTGTAAGCACATTGATCTCACATCTACATTTACATGAAAGTCATTTTATGCGTTGTGGATTAATCGTCTAAGTGGTTATATCTGTCATCTGGAACACTTTTACTTCTCTAGCGCTTTTTATCTATTGTTGTTCCTATATTTGTGGTGTGATCCTTCAAGAAGTTGCGCATCCTCCTGGAGGCACTCTCTTGACAGGGTCTTGAGTGATTTTCGTCTTTGTGCCATTGATAAGCAATCCAATAGAGTCAGATCTATTGTGAGCATTCTTCGCTTGATTTGTTGATGGTTATCTTGTCTTGAGTATCTTTGTTTCCTGCACATGCAAACAACTTGTTAGTATCTTTATATTATCTTGTATCCATTGTATTTGGTTCATTTTAACTCTGTATATCTTAGATATTCTTTCTGTATCTTTGTATCTAATTGTATCCAACCTTGTTGTAATCTTTGTAATCTTGTAACTATCTTGTAACGAATCTACCTTTAAATTAGTTGATCCCTTGCCCAATCTTAGGCACTAGTCTTAGTTGTCCTAGGAAAAGGATTGACTGTTGATATTCTTTGTTGCATCTTTCATTGCTACTTAACATCATAGGCTAGATTTCCCCTAACCATTTAACTAATTGAAACCAACTCCTAGAACTTTAAACTCTAAATCTCATCTAGTAACTAGGGTCTACCCCCCTTGGCTTCCTTAGGAGTTAGCCTAGATGGAACAAGTTCAAGTCAAAGTGACAGTGTGGACTTTGAACCTAAGTATTGTGCCTCCGAGGACACACTAAGTGAGCAGGACTTAGCTCACGTTTGCAAGTGTGTATAAGGACGACAACAGGGGGAAATATACAAATGGACTTAACTTATGCTACCATTCCCACTCCTGAAGGGGATGTGTTTAAATTAAACAGAGAATTAGAAAGAAGGTATCATGTGGAAGATCCAAGAAATCTCAGAAATGAGTTAAAGTATAAAGAAGATGATCTTGGAAATTATGTTGTCTTAACTAATTCTGTAGAGCCTCTAGAGGAATAAATTAAAAATGAAAGAATTAATGAAGTGTGGTACATGCATTTTGATGGTGCATTTTCTAGAGCTGGAAAGGGTGATGGAATAGTCATTGAATCTCCATCAGGGCAAGAATTTGAGTTTTCATATAGATTGGAATTTGATGCTACCAACAATGTGGCTGAGTATGAAGATTTGTTACTTGGTCTAGGGCTTTGCAAAGATATGGGTGTCAAATGTTTAAACATAAAGGGAGATTCAGATTTGGTCATCCATCAATTTGAGAACATTTTTGCATGCAAGGCTGGAAGGCTTAAAAGATACAAGAATGCAATATGGGACTCCATGAAAAGTCTTGATGCCTTAAACCTTATTGCTATTCCTAGAGATCAGAATTCTAAGGCAGATGAATTGGTTGTAGCTGCTTCCACCCTTCAACTTTCCCATGAATTGATTAAGGAAAATATTTCAATTGAAGTAATATTCAGGCCTTCATTTCCGGATAATATGGATCGTTGGCAAATATTTGATGATGATAAGCAAGTCATTAGGTTTTTGAGTCACATGCAAGAATTTTTTGAATTTCATGTCAATGAGAATGAAGAGGGGTGTAATTTTGCACAAGATGATCATAAGATTAACCCAATTCCCAGAAGCCTTATTGCACAAGAGAGATCATTTGATAGGAAAGATGGTCACAAAATAAAGAAAGAAGCACGTATAAAGCCAAGTGACCACTTTAAGTTAACATTGGAACTAATGAAGAGCCTAGGATGGTGAAAGTTGGAAAAAGCACACCTATAGAAGAAAAGAAAGAAATTATTAAATTGCTAAAAGAATATAGGGATGTTTTGGCTTTCACCTATGATGAGCTTAAGGTCTATAGGGAGGATGTAATTCAACATGTCATTCCTTTGAAGGATGAGTCTAAGCCCTTTAGACAAAAGTTGAGACAGATTAACCCCAAGTTAGCTCCTTTGGTCCAATAGGAGTTACAAAAAATGCTAGCAACTGGAGTAATAGCCCAAACTAGACATTCTTCATGGTGTTCAAATTTGGTTGTAGCTAGAAAGAAGAATGGTCAAATTAGGTTATGTATAGATTTCAGAAACTTGAACATTGCATGTACAAAAGATAACCATCCCCTCCCCAAGATGGAAACAATACTACAAAGGATAACATGTTCTGGAATGATTTCAATGCTTGATGGATTTTCAGGTTATAATCAGATCAGAGTTAAGGAATAGGATAGGCATAAAACTACTTTCACTACTCCATGGGGTACCTTTGAATATCTAACAATTCCTTTTGGCTTGTCTAATGCTAGAGCTACTTTTCAAAGGATGAGTTAACAATGTTTTCAAAGGATGAGAAAAGTCACATTGGTCATTTAAAGCAGGTTTTTGAAAGATGTAGGGAATTTGGAATTTCTTTATATCCAGCCAAGTCAGTTTTTGGGGTAACAGAAGGGAAACTTTTGGGCCACATAATTTCTAAAGATGGGGTCAAGTTAGACCCGAAAAGAGTTGAAGCAATTGAAAAGGTCCCTTTTCCTATATCAAAGAAAGCTCTTCAATCTTTCGTAGGACAAACCAATTTTGTCCACAGATTCATCCCAAATTATGCAGAAATAGTGAAGCCAATTTATAAGTTGCTTAACAAATATGTCAAGTTTGAGTGGAATGATGAAAGCAAGAAGTCTTTTAAAGAAATTAAAACCACTATATCAAAATCTCACATCCTCATAAGTCCAGATTATTCCAAGGACTTTCAGATTTTCTCCTTTGCCTCTGAAGATACCATTATTGGTGTTTTGCTTTAGAAAAATGACCAATGCCAAGATCATCCTATTGCTTACATGAGTAGGGCCTTGCAGAATGCAGAGTTGAAGTATCCCATGTTTGAAAAACATGCATATGCTTTGGTGAAGTCCTTTAAACATTTCAGAGTCTTCATTGAATATTCCAAAGTAATTGGGTATGTTCCTAATTCAGTAGTTAAAGATGTATTAACTCAGCCAGAAGGATTAGGCATAAGGGGAAGATGGATTGCTAAAATTCAAGAGTATGACTTAGAAATCAAACCCACAAAATTAATAAAGGGGCAGGGTCTAGCTAAAATGTTGATTGAAGGGAATGAAAAGGCTTTGGGTATGATTTGTCTAAATGATAATCCAGAGTTTTCCCCAAACTTATTAAGGCTTGAAAAAGTTGAGTGGTATGTAGATATAATTTTCTATCTTAAGAATCTCACATGTCCAAGTTGTCTTGTGGGTCATAAGAAGAGAGCTTTAAGGTTAAAATCATCCAAGTATATCCTCACTAGAGATGGGCTAGGTTGGAGAAATCTTGATGGAATCATCCTTATATGTGTTGATGAATTTGAAGCCAAGAAACTAGTGGATGAGTTCCATGCTGGATTTTGTGGTGGTCATTATGTAGCTAAGACAACAACTCATAAAATCCTTGGTATTGTAGTGGTTGATGGAGTTGAGATCTGAGTAGAGCGGTGGTCTGAGGAGTTGACTGAGGATCTACTGCACATGATCGCTCTACTCATCAGGAGCATACTGGAGGCCTACGTGGAGAGCACTTTGTGGGACCATGTTTTGCGAGGAGGGTATGTCATGCCACACATGTGGATATGGGACTTGGGGATCATACACAGTGTGATTTCATTATTGCTTGAGGACAAGCAATATTTTAGCAGGGAGGATTGTAATGTCCCCATTTTTGGATTCTTTTATGTTACAGAGTGGGATGCCTGCCAGAGTAGCCAGTTGGGGGTGATAGTGAGTTCAAGAGGTATCGAGGAGCTTTATGGGGCCCAACTTACATTATTCATCGTATTTCATCATCGGAATCCATTCTGCGCATATCGTCTTTGGTTTCGTTGCATCCGACGATTTCTGTAATTTTGAGTTATTATGGAGCATATTTTAATTAAATTCACTACGAAGGTCATTTTGGGCATAATACTTGAAGAAACCTCTTAGTGTAATAGCTCACTGGAATCGGGAGGAAAAACTCTATAGGATAAGATGATGAAAAATGACTTTCAATGGCCAGAGAAGCCATAAGGGAAAATTAATCACTTTTTAGAGGAAAAAAGGTTAATTAATTAATAAAGTGATTATATGAAGAAATATTAAAAGTGAATTAAAAGTCACTTGGAGAGAAAAGGTAAATAGGGGTACAAAAGAGAGATAGGGGCTTCTATTCTCTCATTATGTTGAATCATATTTTGATGTCTGACTTCTTAGCTAGAGAGCCCATGGTACTTGGGGGTTTTGAGGGTTTTGACTGAATAAACCCTAGAGATCAACAAGGGAATTAAAGATTCTCCTATTCTTGATCCAAGCTTGGCCAAGGAGGTGAAATATTCCTCCCTCACCATTCTACATCAGTTTTATTTAGTCCAGATACAATCCAGGGGTCATTTGTGCAAGCAGGGCGCAGAGAGAAGAATTTCGAAAAGGTTGGGTGCACTAGTTGAGGAAAGGGGATTCTATTTTCCTTTGGGAGTTGAGATCTATAGGAGAACTCATTCCAGAAGTGGTTGCTACCACCATAGCGCCTTTTTGTATCAGTGTATGAGGGTATTCTTCTGCATATCCATTCTATTATCCAGTGGGGCGTATTTATCTTTAGGAGTGCGCACTGTTCATAGTGGATCTAGTGATTTGGAGTGTGAGATCACTCCCAACAGCTAGGAAATTCATCACAGGAGTTCTCTATCACCCGATCTATAGATTTGCAGTTGGTTTCAATGATTTGGAGGCTAAAGAAGAGGAGGCCAAATTCTTAGCTTGCTCCAGCCAGAGAGGGCGCACTTTGCTAGAGAAGACATCACCTACAGCAATGGAAAGAGTTGGGTCTTGGAGATCTTTGGTATTCATCTTGGGAAGGCTCTTGGTAGATCATATCTTCTTCTTTCTATTGTACTTTGGAGGCATTATCAACCACACTCATTATTCTACCATCTATGATCCAGATCTGCTCTACTATTGTATGGAGGTTATCTATCTTTGATAAATAAAATCAGATCTGAGGTATTTGTGGCTATTTCTTGTATTGCATCTTTTTGTCTATCTATTGTTGTCATATTCCTATAATTTATGTGCTGCAAAATTCTACAAAAAACATCATAATAAACCCTTGTGCAACTTAAGTAGCCAAATCAACAAATTGTTTGACAAAATACCACAACTAGAAAACATAAAAACCTTAAATATCCCAAGAAAAACCACTTGGCAACATTACATATTACAATTTCGCCATGCAGGTATGGAACATGCATATATAGGAAGAAGAAGAAGAAAACTTAAGGGGCAACAATGCCCTGCTGGACTTTTGGACTCTGAGTTTGAACAAGTGCCTTGTTCAATCTTTGTGGATCATCGTCAGTCCTGCCTGGTGCAACTAGGGAGGTAACAAGAGGCTCGTTATTACCCCCTATTAGGTGTTCCAGTACCCAGGATAAGAAGTATGTCCCAAGGAACCCATCAAGGAGTATGTGCAATGGTATGTGGTATGGTTTGGGTTTACTTCTTGGGTGGATGTCATTGACATGCAAGGCCATGTATGATAGTCATCTTCATAACCGCCTTTGTAGAGAGAGCGCTTATGAAATGAGGTACCCTTTCCTCGACATTATGTCTTTCCAAACCCCTATTTGCCTTTTTCTTTATTGCGTCAACCTTTTTTGGCTTTTGACTTTGATTTGCTACGTTCTTCAGTAAAATATGCAGTCATTGCATAGGACTTGGGGTGATGGCCTCTTTTCGAGGGGATAGAGCTCATGCTTCACTTTCTTTCTTGGTTTTTTAGACTTTGTTTTTCTTATTTGTTACTTTGCCTTGCATTATGAATTAGGGATTTTTCTCTTTCTATATCATTTTTTATAAAGTTGCATCAACCTCGATCATTCAAGCCCCTTTTTCTCATGGGATTATGAAGCATTGACCTTTTTGGGATACATGTAACAACCAACCCAAAAGAAAGGACAATGAAGAAGGGACAAATGGAATATCTTATGTATGGTAATGTGATATGGACACGTTACCCCTAATAAGGCCCTCCAGTAGTACAACTTTTCCGAAGAGTGACAACACTTGACTAGGAGAGGATGATGACCACGAAGGCGAAACAAGGAAAAAAGTATAAATTCAAAGCATAATGATTAATTATCCAATTCAACCCATGATCACTATTTTCATGCCCAAAACATTGACTTTATCGCTTGATATGAAGTGTCAAAATAATGTACCTGTTGTTGTCCTTATACACACTTGCAAACGTGAGCTAAGTCCTGCTCACTTAGTGTGTCCTTGGAGGCACAATGCCTAGGTTCAAAGCCCACGCTGTTACTTTGACTTGAACCTCTTTTATCTAGGCTTACTCCTAGGGAAGCCAAGGGGGGTAGACCCTAGTTTCTAGATATGATTAACGTTATGTTCTAGGAGTTGGTTTTAATTGGTTATAAGGTTGGGGGGAATCTAACCTATGATGCAAAGGCAATAGATGCAAGATGCAAGATTTACTTATGTCAAGCAAGCCCTTTCCTAAGTCAACTAAGACTAGTGCCTATGGTTGGGCAAAGGGGTCAACTAAAGTTTAAGGGTGTTTGATTACAAAAGATTTACAAAGATACTTACAACCAATAAAGAATGATAGATATACAACAATATCAAAATGGGAGATGTACACAAGATACAAAATTACATAAGAAACTAGCTAACTATGTGTTTTAATGTGCAGGAATTAAAGGATATCAAAGCATGAACATCATCAACACATTAAAGCCAAGCATGCCCGAATAACACTTACTCTATTGGACTGCTTTTCAATGGTAACATCAACACTCAAGACCCAACAAGATGATGCCTCCAAATGGGATGCACTATCTCTTGAGGGATCACACCACAAAGAACACTTAACAAAAGATTTGAAAGCTTTAAAGCACAAGTGTTCCACAATACTCAAAAATGACACTTAGTGAATTATTCTACAAAGCAAAAGAAATGTTACTTGCATGTAAGATTGAAAAAGAGTTATGCTTGCAAGTATTGAACCATAAGATGTACCAATATAGCTAAGTTGTTTAAAAGCTTAGTGAATTAAGGGTTACTTAAAGATTTTAAAGTTTGAATTACCCTAACTAAGTGTCAAACCAAAATCCTCCTCCCCCAATTACCAAATGGCTGCTGGATGCTCAAGAAGTGAGGCAACGAGGCCTACTCTAGCTTCACAGGTCAACCCTAAAGATCCGAGTACTCTCGGAAAGGACGCCACGCGCCGTGAGACCATCCCCGACCTTGCACCTTCCATTGCCTTCCTCAAACCCCGTTTTAGATGGCGAAGATGGAGAATTTAGGTGTCCTATTAAGTCTAAAATGTTGTTACCCCTATGGACTAAGTATTTTAGTGTGTTTAAGAGTGTTTAGGTGACTTTTACTTGTCCAAAATTAGTGAAAACGTGTCAAAACCGAAACTTTAATCAGCCCAAAAGATGTGTTTTAAATCTTAAGAATGGAGCATGTAAACACATACAACATGTATAATGAAAGCTGAAATAAAAGAGCTATTCCATCATCATTTACTTAACCATAAACATGTGCAAGCTTGTATGAAAAGAATGCTATGAAAGGGCAAGAACAACTTGCCAAAGAAAGAAGAAAATGCTTTAGCTCATCACCACTTAACCATGAGTGTTATTGCATTAAGAAAAAAATGCTAAGAGATGAAAAGTACTTGCTGAAATAAGAGTGTGTCCCCACACCATAAACATGCCCCACAATTACTTCATACTTAGATGATGGCAAATGGCCTTAAAGATAAGTTATTTGCAAGTTAAAAGGATTATATCTTAAACCACCATCATTGCATTAAACCATGTGATATTGCATTAGAACATGTGTTATGAAACTTGAAAGATTATGGCATGTAAGTAAGATTATACTCCAAGGGCTTAAGCTAAGATCTAGTATGTGTATGATATCTACCTCTAGAAGATTTTGACCATATAAGCATAAACAAATCATCAACACATTACTAACCTAGCCTCACGATTTTGGGGATGTCTCACCCAAGGTGTAGGCAACCAAGAAGAAAATGACTTGAAAAGAAAAGCAAGAGACAAACCACTCACAATGGCACAAGGTGGAGGCAAGCCTACTTTTGTTGTGCCAAAGAGGGTTTGGAAGCAAGAGAATGACTTTAGAAATGCTAGAAAGAGAAGGGAAAGGGTGAGCTTTCGTTACCCAACCAATGGAGAAGTTCTTGAGGTGTTGTATGACCGAAAGTGGGCAGCATAACCCTTATACCTGGTAAGAACCTGCAAAAACCAGCAAGCTATTTCTTGCTGGAAATGCCGCACAAAACACCACAAGTCAAGAATTTTTTTTGTTTTTATGCAGAAATTTTTCACATACAAGTATCCCAATAAAAGTAGATTTAATGTGACCTATATATGATTGTTAGAAAACTGAAATATGGAAAGAATGATCAAAGAAATCATATCTGAAAAGCAATGGAGTTTTAGGTAGGTTTTAAGAGTAGACTCTTCCTTGAGGCTAGCCCAATAAAACCCTAGAGGTAAACCTGCAAAAGTTGTGAGAAAAGCTACACAAATAGATAAAATGTGAGTAGATTTAGATGGTAAAACAAAATACTTTGAAATACCCAAATAAACACTTCATTAGATCTATGATAATACTACCACAAATCTATCCAAACATAATACTTTGCTTGGAACTTCTACTCTAGATCTATAAACTTGAAGCAAGAATGAGAGAAAAATAGAACAAGATCACCTCAATAGTAGCAAGAAGAAACAAGAATACTCTTTGTTTCTTCTTCAAATCCTCCAAAGCCTTTCTATTACTCAAGAGGAGAGTATTGCAACAACATGTTGCTCCAACACTCTCAAGAGCAAAATAGAAGAACAACGAACAAGAGAGAGAGAGATGAAGGGAAAATCCGGTAGCATAACAAGCTCAAGATATGGTGGTAAATGAGTGAGGGAGGGGTTCTATTTATACTGGGGAAGGCAAAACTACCTCTCTTGGATGAGTTACAAGTGTCACACATCAAAGAAAAGTCACTTTTAGGGTTTTGGTAAGTTAGGGTTTTGGCATGGATGGATGAAGTGGAAATGAGTTGGAGTGAGTTGGCAAGACTTTGATAAGTGAAATGATGAGCTGTAGGGTCTAGGGAGGCACACCAAGGGATATAATAAGTCTCCCATTAATTTTTTTATTATTTTTTTACTTTTTGGAGACTTTCTAGAAGGGAGGCACACCACTCTAGGAAAAGTGACGTTTTTGGTTAATGGCGGGGGTGATGTGAGGGTTGGAAAAGGTTAGGAAAGGTTAGGAAAAATCTCTCACACCTTTTCCATCATTACTTTCATCCATTTGTTTATAAATTACAAAAATGACATTTTACCTATGTGATGACTTAGCAATTAAAATTGCTGTTTTGACTGTCTGAGACTCCTGGTGGACAAACACCTAGGAAAAGTTGTTCGACCGAGCTGAAACTTGGTCCAAGGGTGTAGGGGGTCTCATTCCATTTCTTTTGAGCACAAATACCCCTAACAAAAGCCCAAAGACCCCTAACAAAAGCCCAAAGACCTAGTTTTTACAATATTTGCTCAAAAATAATTAATTAATTAAATAATTAAACTTCTAGCCTTATGAAAATTTAATTAATTAAAAAAAATCTATCTAGACTTGACGGAATTCTGCGAAACTTTCTAAGATGTCATACATGGTCATTTACATCATTCCTAAACAATAGCTACCAGAAGATAATCCCATTAGAACGCCTTTCACCACTTTGGAGGAATTATTGCTAGTGGGAGGGAAAAACTCAAGGGAAATTAATAAGGCTGAAAAGCCCAATTAATAACCCGAGAATAAAAAACCCTCGATGAAAGGAACTCTCCTAATGAAGAAATCCCAAGGTAACTGACCTAACTATGATCCATGCAGACCTATTACATTATTAACCCACGCAGGGTGCAGAAATTCCGTTTACAAAAATATGTGTTGGAGGCAAAAATTGCCCAGTAGAACCAAACTGTCTTCGACATATTAGCATCTGTTGATGCATATCTTCATGGCACATGGAGTTGACCTCCTATTTGAATAGGCGGTCAACAATACCTTAGTGTGTAATGCACCATGTCATCTGATATGAGTGAGATGAGCATGTAATGGAAGGCATCTGTGGGAAATTGTCTATGGAGTGTTCGAATGTCACCATCGGAACTGTTGTCTGTGATGTGGATCATGGAGAAAAAATCTCCTCTAGTTACTCCTAGAAGTGAGGGGGTGACATATGACAACCAACCCAAGAGAAGGGATAATGGAGATGGGAAGGATGGAGCATGTTACATATGGATTGGGATATGGACACATTACCCCTATCAAGCCCTCCCAGTGGTACAACTTTTCCCAAGAGTGACAATACTTTACTAGAGATGACGATGACCACCAAGGTGAACAAGACAAAAGGTATAAATTCAAAGCATCATGATCCATCATCTGATTCAACCCATGATCACTATTTTTATGTCAAAAGCATTGAGTCATTAACACTTAATATGAAGCATCAAAACAAGGAACCTCATGTATCTCATGCACCATATTATCTGATGTGAGTGAGCTGAGCATAAAGTGGGAAGCATCTGTGGGGAATTCTCTGTGGAGAACCATGAATGTCATCTGTAGGACTGCTGTTTGGAATGTGGATCGTAGAGAAAAATCTCCTCTAGTTACCCCTAGATCTGAGTGGGTGACAAGCCCCATGTGAAGAAAAATCATGTCAAGCATCCCTTCATTTTCAGTTGTTTCAGAGGCATCCTCCTTTTGGTTTTATGAAAGTGTCTTGTCAACTATTTTCCTGATATGTGGTTTTATAATTGCACCATCAGCAGTTTCATTTAGAATTTGGGTCTTTTTTGATAAGCTGATAATATCTATTTTATGGTATATACTTACGAGTCTGTGGAGAACCATGAATGTCATCTGTAGGACTGCTGTTTGGAATGTGGATCGTAGAGAAAAATCTCCTCTAGTTACCCCTAGATCTGAGGGGGTAACAAGCCCCATGTGCAGAAAAATCATTTCAAGCATCCCTTCATTTTCAGTAGTTTCAGAGCCATCCTCCTTTTGGTTTTATGAAAATGTCTTGTCAACTATTTTCCTGATATGTGGTTTTATAATTGCACCATCAGCAGTTTCATTTAGAATTTGGGTCTTTTTTGATAAGCTGATAATATCTATTTTATGGTATATACTT
>JZKD02S1846283.1:71441-87270 GCA_000966675.3 Picea glauca | reverse complement strand
ACACTGAGGGTAGAAGATCCTTAATGATGAGGAAAGTTCTCTTGAAACCAAAGAAGGAACCAGAGAAATCGGCCCAAAGAAACAATTTGTTTCGGACTGCTTGCAAATCTAAGGATAAGGTATGCAAGGTCATAGTGGACAATGGTAGCATAGATAATATTGTATCTACAAAGATGGTAGAAAAGATGGCGCTGGAGATTGTTGCACATCCAAGCCCATACAGAGTATCGTGGCTACAAAAAGGACATCAGGTGAATGCCACTAAATAGTGTTTAGTTGAATTTAAAATAGGAGGATATAAAGATGAAATATTATTTGATGTCATTCCCATGGATGTTTGTCATCTATTATTGGGTAGACCATGGAAATATGACAGAAACGTGGTTCATGATGGGAGAAAGAACACGTACAGCCTGGAGAAAAATGGTAGGACTCACATGTTGTTGTCGATTAAGGATAAAGAGGTGAAAACAAAGATGAACAACACTGTACTTCTCATGAATGGGAAGGAATTTCTTGATGAGGTTAAGAAGAAGCAAGACACACAATTTATTGTGGTCAAGAAGCCCATAATGTTTTTGACCAGTACGAGGATAGATGATTTACCAGAAGAAATCCAGGAGTTTCTAGGAGAGTTTTTGATATAGTAGTGGATGAACTACCTTGTTTGTTGCCACCTATCAAGAGTATACGCCATCATATTGATATTATACTTGGAGACAATTTACCGAACAAAGTAGCGTATAGATTGATGCCACGAGAAAATGAGGAAGTTAAGAGATAGGTCTAGGACTTAATGGATAAAGGATTGGTTTGGGAGAGCTTGAGTCCATGTGTTTTTCTGACAATGCTCAGCCCAAAAAAAGACAGAGGCTAGAGAATGTGTACAGACTCAAGGGAAATCAATAAGATTACCATTAGATATAGATTTTCATTGCCAAGGATGGATGACTTGATGGATTTCTTGAGTGGAGCAAAGTTTTTTTCAAAGATTGATTTGAAAAGAGGGTATCATCAAATTCAGATGAGAGAAGGTGATGAATGGAAGACAACATTCAAGACAAATGAGGAGCTATATGAATGGCTTGTCATGCCATTTGTCTTAAAAAATGTGCCCATTACTTTCATGAGGTTGATGAACGAATTCTTGAAGGATTTCATTGGGAAATTTGTCATTGTATATCTTGACGATATATTAATTTTTAGCAAGACGGAAGAAGGACACTTAAAGAATTTAGTTGCAGTAATGAGGAGATTATAGCAAGAAAAAATGTTGATCAATATGAAGAAATTGCCATTTATGAGGACAAAACTCATTTATTTGAGTTTTGTTATCTCGGCGAATGAACTAAAGATGGATCTAGAAAAGATAGAGGCGATTAAGAATTGGCCATCGCCGAAGAGTGTATTTGAAGTTCGAAGCTTCCATGGTTTGGATAACTTCTATAGGAAATTCATATGAAACTTCAGTGGAATTAGTGCACCAATGATGGATATAGTGAAGAAAAGACATAAATCTTTTCATTGGACGAAGGAAGCAGAGAACAGTTTCAATTTGTTGAAGAAGAATATTATTGAGAAACCAATTATGGTTTTGCCAAATTTCAGCAAGACATTCTAGGTCAGGTGTGACGCGAGTGGATTTGCAATTGGAGCAGTGTTGAGCCAAGACAATAGGTTGATCACATATTTCAGTGAAAAACTGAATGAAATAAAGATTAAGTACTCCACGTATGACAAAGAATTCTATGCAGTCATACAAGCACTGGAAAAATGAAGACACTATTTGGTTCCCAAGGAGTTTGTTTTGTACAACGATAATCACGCTTTACCATACATGACTCGATAGGAGAAGTTGAACCAAAAGCATGCTAAATGGGTTGAATTCATGCAAAATTTTACTTTTGTGACTAAACATATTTCTGGAACTACTAACAAAGTTGTTGATGCTTTGAGCAAGAAATGTTTGTTGATGCAAGAATTCAAAGTCAAGACTTTGGGTTTTGATAACCTGAAGGAAATGTATAGTGATGATCCAAATTTTAAGGAGGCATATGAGGCATTAGAGAATATAATTCTCAGGGATAGAATCCAATGGAATGAATACATGATCCAGGATGGATTATTGTTCAGGGGAAATCAACTATGTATTCTGAGATGCTCCATGAGGGAGAATTCGTTGAAGGAAAAACACAGTGGAGGATTGGCTAGACATTTCGTTCACGATAAGACGTTCTCAAAGTCGAATGGGTCATATTTTTGGCCAGGGATGAGGACAGATGTCAAGAAATTCATGGATAGATGCATAATTTGCCATCACACGAAAGGAAAAAGGTAGAACACAGGGTTATACCAACCTTTACCCATACCTGAAAAGTCATGGGACACAATGAGCATGGATTTCATATTTGGATTGCCAAGGACACAAAGAGGATGTGATTCGATCTTTGTGGTAGTCGAGAGATTTTCAAAGATGGCACAATTCATACCATTCCAGGAAACCAGCGACACAACCTATATTGCGAACCTGTTTTTCAAGGAAGTCGTCAGACTTCACGATTTTCCAAAAAATATCCTGTTTGATTGATATACCAAGTTCATAGGGAATTTCTAGAGGACCTTATGGAAGAATTTAGGGACAAGTTTGTCTTTTAGTTCAACATATCATCCTCAGATGGATGGACAGACATAAGTCGTGAACAAGAGCTTGGGGAATTTGCTAAGGAGCTTAGTCACTGAACACCACAGTCAGTGGGATCACATTCTGCCACAGGTGGAATTCACTTACAATGATTCACCCAATAGAAGCATAGGGCAGAGTCCATTCCAGATCATATATGTAATGCAAACAAGGGGAGTTTCTGAATTGAAATATTCATAAGAGAGTGAATTGAGGAGTGCTAGTGCAGAGGACTTTGCAGAAGGAATGAAAGAGCTTCACAGCCGAATTAAGGAGCGATTGCAGAGTTCAAGTCAAGAATACAAGCAAAGAACAGATCAACACATGTGAGAACTTCAATTTGAAGTTGGTGATATGATTCTTTCACATCTGAGGAAGGAAAGGTTCCCAAGGGGAGTGTATAACAAGATGAAGATGAAAAAGATTGGACTGTGCAGGGTCATAAGGAAATTTGGGGTAAACGGATATGAGATTAAATTACCCGATGGGGTCAGAATCTCACCGACATTCAATGTTGCGGATTTGTGCCCTTACAGAGCTAAAGAAGCAGAAATAGAGGAGGAATAGAAATAAGTTCAATGGACAAAACAAATGCCTATAGCTGAAAATTCACAAATGGAAAGAATAATTGACAAGAGGATTAGCAGAAAGACCAGGAGAAAGGAGTATTTTGAATACTTGGTCAAGTGGAAGGGACATCCAGTTGAATATGCCAGTTGGGAGGATGAAGGAGAAATTCATAGGCATGGACAAACAGTGCAAGAGCTCATGAATAAGAGTTCATGAAAATTTTCAAGCGAGGGAGTATGCTGCAGGAGCATCGAACAAAGCCAAAGCATGGGCCTAGCCAAAGGAACAACTGGACGTGTGGATGGGAAAAAGGAGCATGTTTTATGAAAACGTTTTGAATTTTGAAATATGAATCATTAATGTAATAGTTAGGAGGAGTGTACTTACATTTATGTCTTGGAGATATGAATGGATCTAGAGAGAGATTACTCTCATATGTTGGATGTAATAGGCATTTAAGACTGTTAATGTAAAGTAGGTAGATATGAATGCTAGATTAGACAGTTTAGAAGTTAGGAGGGAAAGTGGATTTTAGACACCCTCGCCCTTGTATCATTGTAACAGGAACCCATTCAGAATTCATAAGCTGGAGAGATTTAGAGAAGAAGCCATGTACAAGAGCACTTGAGCTAATATATGAAGCTTTGACTCAACTTTCATGGTGTTATGATGCTTATTGTTTACATTTGTTGAATGGTATATTTACAGTTTCTTTGTTTCTCTGTTATGCATTTGTTTCAATGTTGTGTTATGTGTATGATTTCATGTTGAGTGTATGAAGTTTGAGAGAGGAGAAGAATGAGTTTCAATAGTTTCTCTTCCTCAGAATTCCTGCAAGGAGTGGAGTGAATGTCCGGAAAGTGTGTTTTGACGAGGGTCTGAGATTTATCTGAGAAAGCTCAGGAGAGATACCATTGTTCTCATACCAACTGAAGTGTAGGTGAAGCACAGAGCCATGCAAGGTGTGCATAGGCCAGTTGAAGCCTTGGATTTTATAAATCCAGAAGGAAGGTTGAAGGACTACTATTGCAAAGAGTGCATAGGGTCGAAGACTCAAATAACTATAAGTTATTTGAAAGTTTGCCGCAAGGAGTGTGAGCAGGGTTTCTTTTTTAGACTTGAGATTACAAGGGGAAGATCCGGAGGGATAACACCTTTGAAGTGTTCAAAGGGAGACGAGAATCGAAGTTGTTGCATAAAGGTTAAGTTCAGGAGGGAGAACACTCAACCATTGGGAAAAAGCATTGAGGAGTGAATCAAACGGTCAGAATTCTCCGTGGAGAAGCTTGTGAAGTCGTGAGGACCGTACGATATAGTGAAGCTGTAAGGTGGTTAGGAGTTGGAAGAAATCACCACCCTAATATCAAGAATCAACGAGAGTCGTTGATCTTGTTTCAATCCACGTCGTTGAATCATTTCGTGAACTAGGGGTTCGTAAGTTTGGAGGGCAGTACCAAATTTGTTTGGTTTTGTGAAGTTTCAAGTCGCGAGGAGAAGGGAAGGAGATCCAGACCATTGGATCCAATTCCCTAGAGAACCGTTGGATCAGAACCTCCACGTGGTATCTCTTATCGGGGGTTCAGGGGTTGAAAGAGTTTCCTTTCAACTACAAAAGTCACGAAGTGTCGAGCGTTGAGGCTTGTGGCATCTCTGCTTGGTGGGGATCACGTGGCTAACAGGTGGCATAATAATAAAGTGCCCAGAGAAAAGTGGAAGCAGGTGACAGGTGGTGGACACACATCGACCTTGGAAAGGGTCAAACCATCGTTGAATTATCACGAGTCGCAGATTCGCAAAGGATGAGTAGGAGGGCTCAACACTCCAACTCGCAAAGTTGCGAGTTGCGAGGGGTGTTAGAGTTAGGCTCTAGGCGATGGTCGCTTGAAGTGGCACTAACGAGAAGGGAGCCATACTCGTATCGTCATCTCAGGTATCAAAGGTTTAGAAAAGAGGAGTCGAGGGTCGTCAACCCACGAACTCACCAGTTGCGAACAATGCTTGTGATAAGACCTAGTTGTGGTCGCATGAGGAAGTAAGGCTAGCGCCTAGTGTTAGGTTTCGCAAGGCGGGTTTTCACAAAGGACATGTGGATCAGATTCACGAGATTCCAATAGGAATCTCAGAGATTTTCTTCGACTCGAGGAGAATATAGAACGATCCTGTGCGGATCTCGGCCCGAGGGTAGGGGGATCTGCGCCACCTTACAACATTAGAAAGTGTAGAAAAAATTATATGCAACTGATTTGATAACCATGAATGTTTCTCGAAATAAGACTGAGATTTACCTGCAAGTTGCAAGTTGCAGTTGAGATTTACCTCAGGTTTTCCATTGTTATTTTTGGAAATATTTGCAAATCTAAAAAGAGTTGCAAGAGATAAGTGTAACCATATGTATTATTTTTAATTAAAATATTATTATAAATTAAAACATTATTATTAATTAAAAGGGAAGATCCCACCACCATAGTCACTACCAATACCCTGGAAATCTCTGTATTCACTATAGTGACTATCGTGTCATACACCGAGACTAAACGGATTTCATGATTTGTCTTTTGGGACTCAGGCATATCTTGTGAATATTTATCATGTGTATTATTGTAGTTTATATAGTAATTTGAAACAAAATTTATGTCTCTTTTTCTGGTGTGTAATTACTTAGTGTACTCACTTCCCCATATGACAATAAATAGACAACAACAATTTTATTAAGTTTTTGCAACAATTTTAATTGGGTGGATGGACCCGCCACCTACTCAATGACCACAAATGATATGTTCAGAAATGCAGGGAATCTAGAGTAGAGGAAAATGCATGTTACACTTTTTAATTAAAACCATTTTAATTACGCCTCAAGGGAGACTTCTTAATTTGCATAGTATAATTAGGGTTTTACCAATCCACAAAAGGGGATTTGGTCAATTACAATGCCCGACATCATCAATCCACAAAAGGGGATTGAACTCATGAATAATAACTCAATAATAAATAGAATACTCTTTGCAATTAAAATATTTCAACACTCCTCCTTAACAACAAGAGTATTCTACAATGTCATCATGAGTGAAAGAAGGCAACAACATCAACAACATATGGAACACTAACTGGAATATCTATAAATCATCGGAAGTTTTTTCTCATCGTCAATATCATCATCCACAACAAGGAGATGGAATGGAATCATCATCATTTGCATCAACATGGATTAGTATAACACTAATACATCATCATCCTCAATAACAACACAAGGCTAATACAACATAAAAAAACAAAAACATCACAACATGAAGGTTGAAGCATCATCAACATCAACACTAATATGGAAATCTTCAACGTGAATCTAACATCTCATTAACATCAACACGAAGATGGAAATATTTAGCATGAAGCTAACATCTCAACAACAACAACACAAAGCTGTAAATCTTTAGCACAAAGATGGCATCTCAACAACATCAATACAAAGTTGGAAATATTCAACAAAAAGATGGCATCTCAACAAAATCAGCACAAAGCTAGCATCTCAACAAAATCATCACAAAGCTGGCATCTCAACAACATCAACATGAAGTTGGAAATATTCATCACAAGACTAGCATCACAAAACTACTCCCACTTTCGAGGGAGGTCCTTTCGGACTAAACCAAACTTGTCTCGAAAGTTCTCAAACTTTACACGAGACAGAGGCTTGGTCAACACATCTACAACCTATTCATTTGTGCCAACATAATGGATCTTTATGGCTTCTCTCTACACCATATCATGAATGTAATGAAACCAGATTTCTATGTGTTTTGACTTGTCATGGAACACATGGTTGTCTATCATCTTTATGCATCTCTCGTTATCACATAGAATCATGGTTGATTCCATCTCCATATCAAGTAGACCTGTCAACAACTTCAAAATCCATATGGATTCACAACTGGCGGAACATGCAACAATGTATCCCGCTTTTGTTGTGCTGAGAGAAATAATTGATTGCATCATACTCTTCCATGAGATCGTGCTTGACCCTAGACTTAAACAACATCCTGGGGTGCTCCTTCTATCAAAGAAACTTCTATCCTAATTTGAATTAGTATATCCACTCAGTATAAAGTCATGATCTCCATTATAAATGAGACCAAAATCCAACGTACCCTTCAGGTATCTCATCACATGAATTGCAACAACAATGTGAACACGTCTAGGTTCTAGCCGAAATTGACTCAAGGTGTTCAAAACAAAACATATATATGTCCTGATGATCGTCAGATACATAAATGATCCAATGATTTGTTTATACAACGTAGCATCAACCAACTGTAATGAGCTATTAACCAAAAGCTTCAACTTTGTCTCCATGGGTGTATTCATTGACTTACACTCCAACATATCAAACCTATTCAATATTTCAACTGCATACTTCCCTTATTTAAGGAAGATCTTCTCTGGGCTCTGCTAGACATCAAGACCTAAGAAATAGTGCATTAGGACTACGTCTTTCATCTCAAGTTATGCAACAAGATTCTTCCTGCAATCAGTGATGAGATTTTATTCTCGAGTTAGAAATAAGTCATCCACATACAATAGAAATATAACAATATCATCATTCATATGGGTTAGAATGAGCTTTACTCTTGGTAAATCCCAAGCCTTCTTCAATCCATACAGAGCCTTCTTCAATCTGCATACATGAGTCTTTATGTCTTCAACTCCAAACCCTTGGGGTTGTTCTATATACACTTGTTCTTCAATGAAACCATTTAAGAAAGTTGTTTTCATGTCTATCTGGTGTAACTTCCACTTCATCTTAGCTGCAAGGGATATGATGGTTCTGATTGAAGTGTATCTGGCTACAGGAGAAAACGTCTCTTCCTAATCAATGCCTTCCTTTTGAGAAAAACCACGAGCTACAAACCTTGCTTTATATTTATAAATACTTCCATCAACAACAGGTTTTATCTTGTAAATCCATTTGTAAGATACCACAACCTTGCTCTTTGTTCTAGGAACTATTTTCCATAGATGATTCTTTATAATGGATTGGTATTCCTCTGTCATGACATTTTCCCATTCTTTCTTCTGAATGGATTCTTCAAAGAAAGTGTGCTCCTTCTATAAGAAATCATACTTCAAATCCATATAACTGGAGAATGTCTTGGGTTTCTTGACTTGTCTCATGGTTCCTTCGAGGGAAACATACTTCTGGGGTGTAAATACTTCATGGGGTATAAACACGGCTGAAACAAAGGACCTCTAAATCAGGAAGATAATCAGGCTCCACAACCAAAAATCTCCCACTTGGAGACTGATCTCAACAACTCCACCACTGTTGTATATGCTGGACTCTGAACCTTCCTAGAACTGGCAAATTTCTCATCTTCATCTTCATTCTTGAAGACCAACTGAAACTGAGCAAGAACTCAGTTTCTCCCTGGTCACTCCCTTTGTTAACATGTCTGCAGGATTCTGGCTAGTGTGTATCTTTTCCAACTTCAAATGTCCATCTTCCAAGGTGGATCGTATGAAGTGGTACCTCAACTATATATGCTTAGTCTTTGAATGGAAGGTTGAGTTCTTTGCAACGTGAATGAAACTCTGACTGTCACAGTACAACCTGTTGTTTTCCTGCTTCTTTCCCAATTCCTCCATAAACCTCTGTAACCAAATCATCTCTTTATTAGCCTTTGTAGCAGAAACATACTCTGCCCCTGCTGTTGAAAGTGCAACAACCTTTTGTAGTTTTGAAATCCAACTTATTGTTGTTCCACCTATAGTAAAAACATACCTTGTGGTGCTCCTCCTGCTGTCTTTATCACCTGCCATATTTGAATCAACATATCCCTATAGAAAAGTGTCTGAACCTCCAAAACATAATGCATGAGTAGTAGTACCTCTCAAATACNAACCTAGTATATATAGTACATCCTTCATCTTCATTGGGGTCCCTGAATCAAGTTTCTAATTTGACTATTCTACTACTTTCATAGGGTACTCGCAATCATCTCTAAGTGTAAATTTCTGGGGAAAGTTATTTTTTGTAGGGAAAGAGAGAATGTCTCTTTGACCTATCATGTTATTGGAAGCACGACTATCTATGAGCCAAGTATCCTCACCAAGTGACATTGATCCTTAGAGGGAAGATATTAAGACATAGTCTTCAATCTATTCTTTTATCATCTTTGTGGGTGGTTCTTCATCTTCAACTATATGGGCATGGTGCCTTCTGTTTCTCTTCTTTTATTCTCCTCTTCTAGCTAGACAATTCTTAGCAATATGTCCCATATTGTCACAATGGTAACATTGATAGGATGAGAAATCCTTTTCTCTTCTTTGACCTTTCTGAAACTTCTGGAATCTCCTTGAAGGGTGAGATTCTTTATGGATGAATTTGTTTGGGGAGTGAGACTCCTTATGTTGATGAGTTTCCTTCTCAATGTGAGACATGTTACTTCCTCCTTTAGTATGAGCAGTTAGGGTTTGATCTTCATCTCTTGATAGTATTTCTTCTCGGTTAGCTACTCTTGCATATTCTTGAATGGATTCTTTTCACAGACTATCAAAATGTAGTTCCTCTTTTCTAGCACAAATAGTTTCGATAAACGCATCCCAAGGTCTTGTGAGACCATTAATAGTTATCATTAAGAGTTCATATTCATCTAGAGTATCCCCAATTTCTTCTAGATGTTCCTTGCATTGTATTATTCTAGAGAAATATTCATGAATTTTATATCTTTTATGCATCCTTTCTTTGCAGCCAATTGATGGATCAAGTGATCTTTAATAGAGTCTGCAATGATTCTTTTGGTCGTAACCATGTCCTTTTGGTGTTATTCTTCAGCTGGAACATCGATAGGTTATGGTACATTTTATTTAATGAATATTTTTAGGTTATTCTCTTCAAGAATGAGTGGAATCCTATACTTCTAGGCATGAATGTTATCCAAACCTTCCATATTCTCAAAAATCTTAGTGCTTGCTGACATCTTGACCTATAGCTGGGAAAATGTCCAAAAAATGAAAATACTTAGAATTTAAATATGAACTTATGAGGAGGTGTGCTTGGCTGAGGCGAATACCCTAGTGTAGTCATATTTCAGAAAATCCAATTTTTTCCCCTTCAAAGTGGGTCTGTGGAATTTTGGACTAATACTTGTGACCTAGTTCTCGTTTCTTGGTTTTCTCATTTTCTCGTACGAGTGAAAACTAGGGTTTCACTTTTAGAGAGTTATGTCCACTCAAAAGTGAGCTCAGGTTGTCAAAGAGTTCACTAGGCTAGGGGGCACTTCCTTGATGAGTTTTAGGATGAAATTTCTCTTCAATAGAAAACCCTAATTTTCTTATACAATAACATTGGCATTTTTTCTTATCGAGTGAAAGGTGCTCTCTTTAGCTTAGATCTCATACCATGTTAAGGTTTTAAATATTATTAGGTTTATTTTCAATTTACTAGATAACAATAGAATATGTAGGATCACTAAGAGAAACATAATCACAAAATACACAAAATTTATCCTGGGTAACCCTCATCGGGGACAAGACCTAGAAAAAAAATCCTTAATATACACAGCCACTACAATGCAAGAAAATAAACCAAAACACTAGATATCCAACACTGAGTAATGCGCCTCTCTCTTCCTTATTCTCCCAAATACAACTACCAAACTTGCGCACTTGATGAGAGAATGAGTGAGTTAGATAATGATGTGCTAGCCTCCTTTATTTATACTAGTTGGCAGGTGCTGGAAATGTGTGTCTTCACTAGGAGGTACGAATTCTCTTCTTAGTGGTTAAAACCACTTTAATTAGTTCTTGGGGCTGACTTCTTAATTTCAATAATACAATTAGGATTTTAACAATCCACCAAAGTGGAGTGATCTCATGAATAATAACTTAGTAATAAATAGAATACTCTTTGCTTACAATATTTCAACAATTACTACTTTATTAATGCTTTATTAATTTTTTATTATTACTACCTTAGATCAAGTATGATTCTAAGATTCTTTCTATGAAATATATCACATTAGTTCAAAGTTTCTATCTTTTTTCCAAAGGAAACACTAACTTAGAATTTTTTTAAAAACTTCATGAAATCTTCCTTTCCATTATGTGTCAAACAAAAAACAACCTTGTGATGCAACGAACATACCTAGACATTGCAATATGAAAAAAAAAATCCAAATGTTACAACGTGACGAACTTAGTAATGTTGTGATGTATCGAACATATTAACATCGCATAGTGACAAACATAATAACATTGAAATTTGAAGAACACAATAATGTTGCAATCTGCTGAACATAGTAACATCGCAATGTGACGAACATAAACTCATGTCACAATGTGACCAATATAGTCATGTTGTCATAATGTGGATAGTAACGTCACATTCTAACGAACATAAACATATGTTGCAATGTGTCACTCATTGTTGTGTGGTCACAATGTGAGGACCATTTCCTCACATTGCAATGTGACACACATATCCTGACATCGTAATGTGAAAAACATTTCCAAACATCGTAATGTGTCGAACATAGTAATGTTCCAATCTACCAAGCATTGCAATGTTGCAATTTGACAAAAAATGTCATGTCATCATAATCTGACGAACATATATGGATGTCGCAATGTGATGAACATCTCCCTATCATCATAATCTAATGAACATATATGCACATTACAATGTCATGAACATTGAATGTTATCATAATTTGACAAACATAAACATACATCCCAATGTGATGAACACATCCTTGTTGTCACAATATGACGAACACATCCTTGTCATCACAATATGTCTCATAGTGAAAAACATAATAACATTGCAATCTGATGAAAATAGTAATGTTGCAATTTGTTGAATATGGTAACGTCACAATGCGATGAACATAAACTGATGTGACAATGTGACCAAAATGGCCATGACGTCACAATGTGGATAGTAACATTGCATTTTGACGAACACAAACATGTTTTGCAATGTGTCGCTCATTGTTGTGTCATCATAATGTGATGAACATTTCCTCACATTGTAATGTGATGCACATATCTCAACGTTGCAATGTGACAAACATTTTCAAACATCACAATGTGTTGAACATAGTAACATTCCAATCTACCAAGCATTGAAATGTTGCAATTTGATGAACAATGTCCTATGATTATAATCTAACAAATATACATGGACGTTGCAATGTGACGAACATTTCTATTGTCACAATATGAAAAACATACATGGACGTCGCAATGTGATGTAAACAAATGTCGCAATGTGATGATTATATACCTATCGTCACAATATGATGAACATATCCTCACATTGTAATCTGACACACATATTATGAAGTTACATTGTGAGAAACATTTCCAAAAAATCACAATGGGACGAACACAACCCATTGTTGGAAGGTGATGTACACAACCCAATGTGGCAATGTGAGAAACATAGACCGACATTGCAATGACATGAACATTTCTTGATGTCACAATGTGACGAACATAACCAATCATTGCACTATGTCAAGCCTATTCAACGCCATAATGTGATGAACAAAAACATTCATTCTAATTTGATGACCATAAACTTACGATGTCATGTGATGAACACAGGCCAATGTGACAATGTGATGAACAAAACATGTTGTGGGAATGTGATATGAACAAATAATGATTAACATTTCAATGTAGTAGTGACATACTAACCTATGGCTAAACATAATCAACACAATACACCATAATCACATCTCAATGGTCAACGAAGGTTATCCATGGGCATGGTCAACCATAATAAACCCCGATCAACCATAGTCAACCATGGTCATGGTCAAATATAGTCAACCATGGTGAAGGACAACCATGATCAACCATATTGAACCTTTCCTTCCCAATGTCAACCAAGGCCTAGAAAAGTTAACCATGGTCATGGTAAACCATAGTCAACCATAGTCATTATGAATTAATGTATTAGTGTATTAATATTTTAATAATGTATTACTACTTTATTTTATACATTAATTAGTAATGTATTACTTATTTATTAATGTATCATTTTATTAGCATATTAATACTTGATTAATGCTTTAATATATTAATACTTTAGTAATATATTTATTAAAACTGTATTAATGTATTAACTAATTAAATTTATACATTAAAATGTGCATTAATGTATTAATGCCCATCATAGTCAATCATAGTCAACCATGTTCATTTTCAATGATTGTATTAATGTATTAATACTTTAATAATGTATTTGTTAATGTATTATTAGTGTACTTTATTAATGTATTAATATTTTAATTATTTAGCAATATATTAATAATAATGTATTAATTAATCAATACATTACATAATTAATGCATTATTACTTTAATTTTACATTATAGTAATGTAATAATGTATTGTTAATGTATCAATACTTTAATAATGTATTTATTAGAGTATTTAATGTGTTATTAATGTAATACTTGATTAATGTATTAATATTTTAACAATGTATTAATTAATAAGTATTAATGTATTAATTGATTAATGCATTACATGATTAGTATATTAATCAATTAATACTTTACATAGTACATTGCATTAATACATTAATAGAACATTAAGTATTATACATTAATATATTATTATTATATATTACATTAATGTAATAACTAATTAATACATTAATGGTAGTCCCCAAGGCATGTAGGTGGTCCACTAACAACAACCAGTTTATAAAAGTGGTTGATATACATAGACTTTAGGAGTCTCTAAAGGTGAAAAATGACTTGATCGAAGTATATCAACAACTTTAATAAAGTAGTTATTGCTAGTTTTAAATACTATAGATACACAATCTCCATTTAATATATAAAAATGGTTCAATTTATTTAATTTCAACATTAGTTTTCAAAGATATTTTATTTCCATATTATTTTAAATGAAACTCTATTACAATCCTCAAGTTTTCCAAATCAGTCAATACCATCATTCTTACAACAGTTAATAGAAATTTTTAGCTCATCGATTTTTTTTTTCTCATTTGCTCACCAATTGAATGGAAGTTTCGAGATTTTTTTTCTCATTTGCTCAGGAATTGAATGGAAGTTTCGATAGTCCGTACGATTTGTTAGCAATTAATTTCTCATTTGCTCACCAATTGAATGGAAGTTTCGAGATTTTTTTTTTCATTTGCTCAGCAATTGAATGGAAGTTTCGATAGTCCGTACGATTTGTTAGCAATTAATTAAACAACCAGTTATCCTAGTAGTTGATAGAGATAGTAGTTGATAGAGATAAGCGTGTAGTAAATGTACTCACTCCACTAACTTCTTCGATGGACAAGAAACGTGTGGAAGAAATAATTCAAGCCATTGAACTTAAACCCAATCAATGCTGCAACTCATCTCACCATTGTGTAAGTACTCATTCATGTAATGTGATAGAAAATTTATTATGTGTTTGTGTTTAAATTTGTGTGCTCTTCTCTCATTTGGTATGAGAGCAAAGTGAGGTTCGTGAGGCAGCCGAGTGTAAGCTCCATTACTTCCTGAGTTTTGTGCAAGCTGTGAAAGGTCATGAGGTGTGTTGATCTTTGTAAGAGAGCTATGAGGTCTAAGAGTTGTGAGGTTCGTAAGAGCCAAAAGACTGTTGAGGGTCGTGAGTGTGTTTATGCAAGAGAGTTGTGAGCCAGAGAGGGTTGTGACATAGCTGAAGTGTTGAGACATAGTTTGCTTCTCCGTCCTCAGTTGAGGAGGTTAGGAAATCTGCATACACGAGGAATTTTGTGTGGTTGACCCGATTTGAGAACAATGGACTTTGGTTTCGTGGCTGAAAGGGCCAATCCGAGTTGTGTTGACTTAGAAAGAACTGGTGGACGCGTAAAGGAAGTGTTGTATGTGTAAAGTGTGTTGTACGTGGTAAGGAATTTCATTATGGCTGAACAATTGTCATTATTTGTGTTTGTTGTTTTGATAGCAAGATAATTTAGTGTGAAGATGAAAATTGTGTAATGGAAGAAGTTAGGCTGTTAGATGTGCAAGAAATTAGGGAGTTTGGTATTCCATCTCGTGTTGAAGGAAGGAAGATTTCCATAGGGGAAGAAATTTTTCCTCTCGGACCTGCATATTAATTTGTAGAAGAGTTTTATGGTATTGAAACTCTCCCTAGTAAAGGAGTTGTATGTAGACAATGATATAAATATTGTATTGTTTTATGGCCTAGTTGTTTTGGTTTGATTTGAGTAAAATTTGAATTCGACTTTTATGGTTGTGGTAATTTTGGAAGACTTAAGAAAATAAAAATAAATTTTTTTTTATGGTGGTGATAACTTTGGTGTTGGATTTGAGTGGGAAGTGATTTTCATTTAATTGAGTGGAAATTTAATTTTAAGTTGTCATATATTGAAGAATATAATGGTGATAGTGTGTTAACCGAAAATATGTTTATTTGTGAGGGTTCAACATGTTTATGTTGTGAAGATGAGATGTTATATAAATATTATGATTGGGGTCACAGTTTGAATTATTGATTAATATAGAGTTTCTCCATTGGATTTTAAAAGCCTAGGTCATTTTGAAGAGATTTTAGTATTATTAAAAATGA
>JZKD02S1846283.1:59770-71431 GCA_000966675.3 Picea glauca | reverse complement strand
CCTTTGGTAAAGTTGATCTCAGATTTTCCCTCTTATCGTGAAAAGGAGGGGCTGCCATGGATCCTCTCGCTGTGTGCAGTCATCATGCGCTTCGTATTTCAAAAGATTTGTGCAGAATCTCCTTCCACATTGTTCCCTTTCGCATAATAGTTTGTTTTCTTATTCTTTCGCTTGTCTTATGTGACAGAAGGCGTCATAATTTACTTCCGAGAGTACAAACAACATCATCATCTCCACATTCATCTGCTCTGATCATTTTACATGACTTTCAGTCTTGCCGTTTCGTTTCAAAGGAATCTATCAATTGGCTTATGTTGATTTGTAATGATGTTCTCTGGTTTCTGTTCATGGGAGCATCAAAGTACATTTATTTGGCATGCTAAATGAGAGAGCAATCAATCATCCCCAATTTCTCAAGTGACTGTGACTCCCATCCAGATCCACTTGAATGGAGAGGACCCTCGTAATGTGATGTGGATTACCCATTAAAAATTCCATGATATGATTAGCTGAAGTGGGTTTTCCATTACCATAGTCATCATGACACGACGGGGTTCCTATTTTGTGAAGATTCAGTGAAAGGGTTGAATTTCCAATATCGATTTCGTATAAAGCTGCGCAAAAGATTCAATGTGAGGGTTGCATTTTCCAATATTAACTTCAGATTAAGTTCCGCAAAAGAGATGTACAAGGGCTTGGTTTTCTTCGGGTGTCGGAGAAAGTCTTCCTATATCGATGAAAGGCAAGGAGGAAGAGCACTATAGAATGGATAAGGATTGCCCAGGAAAGCATCTAAGAATTTTAGTGAGTTAACAAATAAAAAAATAAAAACAAATGGTCAAACTTTTTATTATTATTATTTATTATAGTAAAAGTTGTTAATAATAAAATAAATTATAATTTATTACATAATGTTTAAAATATAATAATTTATTATAGTTGAAGTTTTTATTAATAAAAGAAATTATAATTTATTATAAATTACTAAAATATTATTTATTAATTTATTTATAAATTTTTTTAAATAATAAAATAATTTTAACTTAATAATAGTCAATCAATCTAGTTTAGAATGTGTGGTTGTTTCATGGAGTGTTGTCCTACCACCCATGTTTTATTCTTCTTAACAATACATTTTTTCACGGTGATGTTTATGAACAAACATGTGGAGTTGTTATGGGATCCCCCTTTCTCCCATCATAGCTAATTTCTTCGTGGAAGATTGGAAAGCAAAGCCCTTATCTCCTCACCCTTCCAACCTAAACACTGGAATAGGTCTGTCGATGATACTTTTGTCATTTGGTCCCATGGTTGTGACAAATTAAATGAATTTGTGAATCACCTCAATAAACAATATGATCACATCAAATTCACTATGGAGGTTGAAGATAAAGGCAGTCTTCCTTTTCTAGATGTTAGGGTCACAAAAAGACGTGATGGATCCTAAGCCCACCAAGTTTATAGGAACAAAACTCACACCGAACAATACCTTCATGTCAATTCCCATCATCACCCTGCCAAAAAATTAGGGGTTCTCAACACCCTAGCTACTAGGGCCTCCAAAATATTTGATGATGAACACCTTGATGAAGAGAAAAAACATCTCCTCAATATTTTCAAGGATAACAGCTATAAAAAACATGAGGTCATTAAAGCCTTTCGAAATGCCACTAAAATACCTAGAAATAAAGAACAAACAAATAATGATGCGTCCAAGGTTTTCTTACCCTACATACAAGGGACAAGAGACAAGCGCACTAGGATTCTGAAGAAGAAAAGCATTGGGGAAACTTTGAAACCCTTAAAAACTATTAGGAATTCACTTAGGTCACTCAAGACCATGTTGATCCCATCGAACAGAAAAGTGTCTATATGATCTCATGCTCATGTGGTAAACAATATATAGGAGAAACACGCTGCTCCTTTAGAATTAGGATTCAAGAACATGTCGTTGACATCAAACACAATCACCCTCGTCCCTCGGCCTTGGGAGACCATTCAGACAAAACTAAACATCACATTTGTATTGAAGATGCCAAAATTCTTGCCAAGATAGATCACTATCACAATAGGAAATTTGGAGAAGCCATCGAAATTGAGAAAAAACCTAACAATCTAAATAGAGATGATGGATGAAAAATTTGTCAAAATTGGATCCCAACACTAACCACAATGACTTAATCTAGAAATTAATTAATAATTAATATTTTTTAGCTTTTTGTATTTCTTGATTTCATTTTAATAAGTAGGCTCTCAATAAATAATATTTTTAGGTTTAAAAAAAAAAATTATTTCACTTTTAATAATGAGACTCTTCATAATAACTTTTGAGGTATTTATTTACACTTGTTATATCATTTTCCTCTCATATCTCATAATACTTTTCTTGATGATGGACCACATTGGTTTGGTACAAAACGTTGAATATGAAAAACCAATGCGATGAATCTGAAAGAACTATCTCATCACAACAATATCGTCTTACTATCATAATGTTTATAAAACTATAAAGTTGGATATGGTAGTTGGTGTCAAAGTGCCATTAATAAAAAATGGTTTTATGATTGAATTCTATGTGCTATATATAAACCTCACTTTTGTTTATTTTTATAATTATATCTAATCAAAAACTCTAATTGATGTAATGTTGCATAGCATAGTGGTGTTGAAGAAATTGATGATGGTGGTGGTGGTTATTAATGTCTAGTGAGATCATCATTGATCTATTGGACTTAAAAAAATGATAAGGAATTATTTGGCTTTGTTTAAAGTTTTATTTCTATCCTCTAAAAACTTTAAGAAAAACATTCCTAAATCATCATAGTTTTGGCAAGTTAAAATGTTAGGAAGGTCCATATTATAACAAATATTTGAAGTTAAAACATAATGTGGGTACACATAGGACGTTATATGAGAAAGAGTTTTTCATCTTCAACCCTCTTAGTTTCACAAAGATGAGAAATTCGTTCAACTCATATTGTTTTGGGAATTGTCCAATGTCGTGTTTCATTGTGGAGCTCATGAAAGTTTATTTTATTTTAGCAATGTTGACTTTCTTCTTTGTACTAGTTAAAACAAAGAGATATTTTTGATATTATATATTATACTTGATCACCTCCTTCTAGTATATCAATTCTCTTATATCCTCTAATTATTGCACCCGAATTTCTCCTTAAATTTAAGATTGAAAATATTTCAAATATTATCGTTCATTTGGAGAGTGACATGTTCCTCGATATCGTAATGATTCATCCCAGACAACTTGGAATTTTTATGCCAACCCTACTTCAGACACATGTGTATTTGGTTCAATTTTGAAGTAACCTTAAGAAGCCTCTTGTCTTTCACATTGTTTCTCTTGTCTTATACATTAATGTAACATCTCGCTCATATGCGCAGTGAGAAAACATATTATTTGAGGACACTTGCTTGCAAGTGATCCAGATTATTATACCTTTGGGCATTTGATTTATGATTATGATGTGTTATGAATTTATGACATGTTATTTTGTTGCATTGACATACACAAGTGATATTGACTCGATTCTCTTGAGTGTGTAGGATTTGGACCTCAAGGATGTTGAGGCATCGATGAAACCCTTGGACTCTGGATCAAGTGAGGGAGTGGAATATTGGGTTTGATTGTTGTATATATATGACTTATGTGCATATGATTAGATGTTATGATTATGGATTTTATTCTGACATGATTCGTTGATGATGCAGGCTCACGATAACTTATCAACCAGACTCACATGTGGATTAGAGGGGTCACGCACGACTACCAAAGACGTCGACGGAGAGGTGTGGAAAACAACCCTGCTACAGCCTACTAGCACTCTTGTCGTGGCTGGAACTATAGGTTAAGGATTACCTAGTTTGATAAGACCCACAATGTCGTGAGGGTTGATTGCGATAGTCTCTCATGATGATTCTAAGGGGTGTGCAATAAGGCAGGGGCCTTATTCCTTAGAGGCCCTTAGTATCCCACAAGATCACCTCGTGGATTATTGACTCGGGGGGAGTTTGATGTCTACCAAGTTAGTTAAGAGGCGATTGTCACCCTTGGAGGACGTAGTGCATCCTGAAGGGCACGTTGCACAAGGGAAACATAATGGGGAAAGTGGCACCCTTGGAAGAACCTAGTGCATCCTAAAGGGCACATCACATTGCTAATTAATAAATAAATAAACCTAGATCGACTTAGAATGAATAATGTGATGAAAAAAATTTACATCATTTTCCCTAATAAAATGTCGCCCAACCCAAGAAAATAACGTCTATATATAATTGATACTTGTGATAAAAATATACACATATTTAAATAATAATAATAATAATTAAATAATAATGATAACCATATTTCATCATGTGACGAGAAGGGGGTAAGCAATTAAATTGACTTATAAAAATCTTTTGGGATACAATTTAAAAAAGGGGAAAATAGTTGTTTTGTTATATTATGCTAATTAAAAAGGTTAAGGGGAAAAGGGGTAAGTTTCTTCACATGCCTTTTTGAGTTTAAATAAAAATCGAAGGAGGGAAATTTAAAAGATTTAGGAAACTAGGAAAAAGCGGGAAACATAAAAAGAAAGGGGAAACAAGGAAAAAGCATAAATACTAACTTAGTGAGGTATCTAGCATTTAAGAACTTTATAAAATAAAATTAACTAATAAATTAGTAAGGGGGTAAGTGATTAATTTGTGTAAGGGAATTTGGGGACACCTAAGAGTGATTCTAGGAATGCTTTTAGGTGGGTGAGAGAAATAAGAGTAATTAATTAATTAATGAAATTAATTTATGGTGAAATGAAGGGGAGGAGTGACAGATGTATGGGGAGGATTATTATGAATTAAATTTTGAACAATAAATTAAATGGGATTTTGGGAAAGTAGATGACTTAGAAAATCTGTATAATGGAGGGAGGAGGAGGATGATGGACAAGATTTGTTATTCATAATGTTACGCTGCAAAATTTTAGACTTTACTGACTTAGCTTCTGGGAGTTGGGATACCTAGCGCACTGAGGAGCGATAGCTCAGCCTTGCAAGGTGAGCTAGGAGCTAGTTGATCCTCTGGTTAGTGTGCATGGCCCATTTTCATCTCGTGGGGTAAGGGGGAATAAGAGTACCCATAGAATTGGCTGGGAGGTACCAGTGAAGTCTCATCGGTCGACAATCAAGAGTTGCATGGAGCGCGTGGGACAACTACTCAAAGTGGGCGACTTGGACTATGATACGCTTCATTTATTTCTGCATGGTAGATAATTAGTATACTTACGCTTTTAGTTTTGTATATTTAATTGGGTAACAAAAATGATTGACCTAGCATTTTAATTGACAACGGAATCTCCCCCATAGCCTTAAGCTCGTTGTTGATCGATTCCCTTGACTTTCGATCCCTGTATCTGTTGACCATCCTATGGTTTTATTGATTGTGATGATTTGTAGTTTATTATTTTTTTATTCGCCTTCGTCCCTAGCTCATCAATCTATGCCTGAGCAGTCAGCTAGGAGCCATATCTACGGTTGTCACTTCGGTGTTAATAGACCTATGGATCCAAACACCCTTCTTTTGTATGTGTGGATGATGAGCAAAGGATGTTTATGCCCAGTCGTCTAACCTTGTTGATTTTTCCTAGTTGAGTGATCGTATTGTGCCCTCTTGCAATTGATATGATCTCTACGTTTATTTTTATAAAATAACTTCTACGCTTTCTTGGAATGGTCATCTCTACAACTGTTGGGATGATTTTCTCTTCGTTTCTAAAATAATTAAACCCTGGTATAATCCCTGCAACTAATGTGATTACCTCTACAGTTTCTTACATATTACCCAATGACTCAACGCTTATGGAAGAGTTGTTCATCTAAGAGATTGTTGTGCTTTCTCAATTTATTCAACGAGTTGTTGTGTGTTGAAATTTTTATTAAGCGATTGTTGTATGTTCTTCCTTCTTCAACGATTGCTATATATTTACTCCTCTACTTACTTGTTACTTCAAGGAAGGTGTTATAAATTTTTGATCGAACGATTTAGCTGATCTTGAACCGAATGTTTTGTTTCAAATTTTATTATGAAATTCACTGTTAGACTGATCGCCTCGAGCACTGGAAGGCTCATGACTGAAAACATAACTTTTGTCTGCATTTTGTGCCTCAGTCTGCAATTTTTTTCCTCATCGATATACGACCTCGAGGGAGAATGCATTCATGCGTTTTTATTTTTGGTTGCCTATGATTTGGCCACTAGTTTGTGACTACAATTTCGCTCTACATATTATCACTTTTTATTAGTGATTTCACTGAGTGTATTTATCCCTTTTTAATGGTGAATTTAACTCTGTCTAATTATCACTTTAATGACAATTTCATTGTGTGTGTTCATCACCTCTTAATGGAAAATTAAACATGTGTCTTCATCACTTCTTAATGGAAAATTAAACCTGCGTCTTCATCACTTCTTAACGATGAATTTGACTCTGTGTAATTATCACTTTAACGACAATTTCACTCTGTTTGTTCATCACTTATTAATGGAAAATTAATCCTGCCTGTTCATCACTTTTGAATGGAAATTTAACTCTGTATTTTCAGCAGTTTTAAATGGATATTTTATCAATGGCGTAGCGACAACTTGTTGACAACAAATCGGTACTGTAAGTGTGACTGCGATTTGGTAAATTTGGGGGTAGCAATGATTTATGTTGTGACTATGTTCTTTCTGGAAAGTTAGGTGTCTACCATAAGCTATGACTGTGGATTGTGTGGTGTATAGGAAACGATTGAAATGCACATGCATTCACACATACACAACGAGTTAAATGGCATTGATTTGGCCCCATGAATCAATTGGCATTTTTCTGATTACTGCAATTTAATTAAGAGAAATTCTAGAGTTAAATCCCTTCAAACCACCCTTACCCAACCATTTTGTCTCCTTCTGATAGTGATTTAATACCTTTGTAACAGCTCTATCACACATTTATATTGTGTGCCCTCCAGTTCCTCTTACATCATTTTCAACATTTCTTGGGTAGCGAATCCATCCTTACTTAGCCGTTGGTCAGACTTAGTCTTAAAAATAAAACAACCTTCATTTCTAGTTCAAATCCCACTAAAATTTTGAACTGTGATTTAAACGCTTCAACCCCCTTCCAGGTTGTAAACTCTGAGAGACAATTGACCCTACACCTAGGTCCCTTAATTCATGTCTTAGTTCGAAGCTCGAAGCCACTTATCAATTGTTGAAATTTGCACCATTTTTCCACATGATTCTAAATGCCTCCTTTCGATCAAATTGTGTTCACGAGAACAATATTGGGCTGGAGTGACATGGGCACTCAAGAAGGTAATCCTTCTACATCAAGAATGTGGGGTTCTTGCATCTTTGTGTCATTGTTAGTTTGATTTGTTAATGCCTTATCTAGGGAGAATATAATTCACTTGAACTTTCCTCAAATAGAACCATTAATCATTAATTAACCATTTACTTAGTTACTCATCTACCATGTTTACTTAGGTACTTTAATAAATTCTCCTTCAAGTGCAGTGAGCTTCAAGGAAGGGAAAGGTAGTTTGTTCCACCATAATTAATAATTTGTACTACTAAGGGTTATAATAGTTTTTAAAAATTAAAATTGTTTAACCTTTTAAAAACTTAAGGGATTATCATTGTTAGGCAAGGATTGAGTTATAGGATTGTTGATTCTAATAGTTCTCAACTCACTCAGAGACATCATGCTTAACAATTATGGTTTGTGGTTGTCATCGAGTCATTTCTGCATGCACATTTATGAGCGATGTCATATGCCTCTTGTCACCCAATTACTTTGGGGCATAGGCATAGTCTTCCTGTTAGCTCTTACGACTCTTAGCGCATTGGATTTATCTTGAGTCCCTAGACCAGATAGGTCATGTTGTGCCAAGGTTATGATCGTACCTATCACATGGGGACAATATGATTCTTGATGAGGGTATCATGGCATGCCCTATTGGATAGAGGTGAATGATCACTTGCACAGAGTTTGTGCTTCCATTGGTGGGTTTTGTCGATCGTTGTGAGTTCGTGTTAGCACTTAGGTTAGTAACGCCTTCTTGTGTTTGGTTTTGCGCACCATACAGGTTTTAATACTGGTCTTCCAGGCCGTTGTGTCAGGATTTTGGTTGATTTCCCTTAGCTTGTAGGCATTTTCATGTTGATTCGGGTGGGTAGTCAATTCTATCTGTTGATTTATGCTTTTGTCGCCCAGTTGCTCATTGTGTTAGTTGTTGAGTCATTGTTGTATGTTCACTGACCTGCGAGCAAATGTTCATCGTCAGGTTGTGTAGTTAAAATGTTGTCCTCTTTTCCTTCTTGCAAAACAAAAAATTTCACTTTCTACCTCACTTGTAGTCGTAACAATTGGGTTGTTACATATGGTATCAGAGCAGGTTCAACCCTACGACTGTGGATCATTAGGATTTCCACTACAGTAAACCTTTGGGTTTTAACCTAGAGCTAATTAAAACCTTAACATATATAGGTGGTGATATAGATTAGAGGATGCCACTTAGGTTGCAATATGGTGTCGTAGAAGGAGGTGTGATGCCTCCAGAAGTGCCCACACCCTCGTAGTCAACCCCTTGGCAGAGGAAAAATCCCTTGGGATGGATTCAATTTTTGTAAGGGACGATGATCGTCTGAACAAGGTCATACCAGAGATGTTCTAAGGCCTTAACTCACCTTCTATACTAATATGAGGCCAAGGTGCCCGTACCCCTAAGATTCCTCTTCATGCCTAGTCAGTACCATTAGTTTTCACTACGAACTCGAGAAGGTCAAATTTCCTAAGTTCTTTGGTGCCTGGGACAATGCAACCATCAAGGTATGGTGGGAGAATAAGTCAAGGTTCTTTCACTTCGCAACTATACCTCCATAATGACGGTATAGAGGGAAGTGTTTCAAATGAATGAGAGAGATCTTCTATGGTGGAAGATGCTCCTGCCACTTTTAAACTTGGTCATCAAAGACATGTCTTGGGAACTGTTCAAGGAACGGTTCCATGAGAGGTATCTTCTGAGGAATTCATTAAGGGTTAACTCAATGAGTTCAAACACCTTATGAAAGGGTGGTCATACAACTCTCGAGTATGAGGCCCAGTTTTGGAGTTTATTTAGTATGCTCTGCACCCTTACCGAGGAACTTAAGGTCAACAAGTTTGTGTTGGCCTTAACGTTGAAATTTAGCTTCTACTTCAGGTACCGGGATTACTGGACCGAAGAAAGTGTGTTTGATTGTGGGGAGCCACATTACCAACATTACTGCCCAGAGGAAGGGGTCAGAGCATCTGGATCATCCAAACCCACTACCATGGAAGTTTGGGGGCAAGGCCCATCGGATTCATGCAACGGTGAATAACCACCAGGAAGAGCACTAGTCGACTGTGCTCGAGATGTCAAGTACTGTCGCTGACTAGATCCTTAGTATTTTGATATATCTCAGTGCTACCGAGAGTTTCATTTATGGTGCAACGCTAAAAAGGATTAAGGTAAATACAATCAAACAAGATGAGTTTATCTTTGTGGATATGGCTTCGGGAGCCAAACAGAAGGTTTGAGACAAGGTTACAGGTTGTACCCTTAACCTCGAAGAGTTTGTCACTAGGGCCAACTTGTACGTCACAATCTTAGGATCTTATGACATCGTGATTGGTATGGACTGGTTGGAATCGCATGAGGCGATACTCAACTGTAAGATGAAACAGTTGATCTTGGTCGATGATGAGGGACATAGACGCGTTAATGTAGTACAAAACCAGGGATTTTCTGTGAGGTTCATCTCTTCCTTGCAGTTATGGAAGAGATGCACAAGGGAGGTAAGATTTATGTGATTCTTTCCTTAAATGAAAAAGGAGTAGCGAAAGGTCTAGAACACCTTTCGGTCATGAGAGAGTTTGTAGACATTTTTATTTTCCATAGGAGTTACTGCAGATGTTGTTGGAGAGGGAATTGGAGTTTACCATAGACCTAAAACCAGGGACTGAACCAATAGAGAGAATGCCTTATCGTATGTCAACCCCAGATTTACAGGAGTTGAGTATGCAACTAAAGGAGTTGTTGGACCTAGGACTGATACGTCCAAGTGTGTCACCATGGGGTGCACCTATTATTTTCATACGAAAGAAGGATGGGTCATGGTGGTTCTGCATTGACTACCATCAATTGAACGAGGCAACGATCAAGAATCAATATCCGTTGTCGAGGATTGATGATCTGTTCGATCAAATGAAGGGGTCAATGGTGTTCTCAAAGATTGATTTGTGATTAGGGAATCACTAGTTATGGATCAAGGAGGATGACATCCCTAATATCACCTTTAAAAGAAGATTTGGGCATTACGAGTTTATTTTTTTACTGTTTGGACTGAGAAACTCCCCAGGGGTATTTATGAGTTTGATGAATGGGGTGTTCCACAATTATTTACACATGTTCGCCCAAGTATTCATTGACAATATTTTGATTTACTCTCGGATGATAGAGGAGCATGACAAGCACTTGTTCTTGGTACTACAGTGTCTGCAAGAGCACAAGTTGTTTGGGAAGTTGTCTAAATGCTTGTTTTATCAATTGAAGATTCACTACTTAGGGCATGTCATCTACAGTGAAGGTATCGTTGTGGATCTAGCAAGGGTTGATGCTATTATGGAATGTCTTGCACCTACGAATGTCACAAAAGTGTGCAAATTCATGGGTTTAGAAGGATACTATCGATGGTTAGTTGAGGTATTTTCAAATATAGCACATCTGATCGTAGAGTTGTAAAAGTGAACAAGAAATTTGTTTGGACCGAGAAATGCGCGAAAGATTTTTGGAGGCTCAAAGAGATGTTGACAATGACACCAATACTAAAGGTCCCTGACATGGCCGCATAATTCTTGATATGGACTGATGCATCCAAGGAAGTCTTAGGCGAAGTCTTGCTCAAATAAGGTCAAGTGATCGCTTACATCTTGAGGAAACTGAGAAGGCATGAGGAGAACTATGCAACACACAATTTGGAGTTGTTAGCCATTGTTTATGCCTTGAAGGTTTGGAGACACTACCTGGTTGGACAAAATTTTGAACTAAAGATGGACCACTATGGACTACAACACATCGTTACACAAAGTGATCTGAATGTGTGATAACTGTGTTGGTCAGAACTGCTTAGCGAGTACGATTTTGATATTTCTTAGATAAAAGGAACAGTAAAACGAATGGAATATGAATTGAGTGAGAGACCACACATATTGTCAGTGTTTCCTCTTCATACGAATATACGTGAAAAGATTCTAACTTTATAGCGTGACAATTATTGGTACAAAGAGGTCGAGGATTTTATCGAACAAAACAGAATGATGGTACCAATATTTGAAGGATTTATGTTTGATGACGATGGATTATTGAGGTTTAAAAATTACATTTACGTACCACTGAACGACAAGTTGAGTATCTTGATCTTAAACAAGGCTCATAGAGAAATATACATGGCTCACCCGGGAGTCATGAAGATGAGAGCAGACCTAAAACCCTTATTCTTCTGGAAAGGAATGAAGGAAAATATAGTCAACTATGTGGCTAGATGTCTAGAATGTTAGCAGGTAAAGGATGAACATAGACATCCAATAGCATTACTACAAC
>JZKD02S1846283.1:27206-52386 GCA_000966675.3 Picea glauca | reverse complement strand
TGTGTCGTATCAATAACAAAACTCACACGGTGGTCCAGTGGTCGTAGGCTCGTGCGAAGTCGTTGCGGTCGGGGAGGTCCGGGGTTCGAACCCCCCGGGCCCAAACTATTTTTGAGATAGCTGTTATTGGCTAAACCCGGGGTGCCACATGGCAGCCTGTGATTGGGCCATGTGGCACCCTTTCATTCGCCCAGAAAGATGCCACGTGTCAGCACCTGATTCGCCCACATGCCTGCCATGTCAGCTCGTCGTACTGCCACGTCATCTGCCACGCAAGCCTTCCGTACGTCCAGTCAGCGCTACCACGTCATCCGCCGTACGCCAGTCAGCACTGCCACATCATCTTCCGTACGCTGCTGACATCATCTCGTGCCACGTGTCACCCTTCCAGTGGTGACACGTGTCACCTCGGGATTGGTCCAACCGTACGCTGAAAAAGCCAAAACTGCCTGACACGTGTCACGCTCTGGTGCTGCCATGTGTCCTGTACGGACGTCGCCACGTGTCATTTCCTGAGACTGCCACGTTTCACTTGTACGAACATGCCACATGTCATGTACGGACTGACACGTGTCTTGTACGGACTATACGGACAGGTACAGTCAGCATCCCAAAATTTTGCCTGTTTGGCTCGACGGACAGAATGCGATATCTTCCTCATACGGACTCCGTTTGCGATAAAAATTATACCACCAGAATCGGGAAGACGAGCCAGACGCAATGGTGTTGGTTTAGTCAGATTCCAAGCACTTTCATTTTTGAGCATTTTTCATGCCCTGATAGCCTGCTGAATCCGATTTTGGATCAGTGTGCAATTTGTTTCCTCAGAAATATACTACCTAGAGGGCAAATGCATTCATGTGTTTTTCTTTTTGGTTGCATGCTATTTTCCCGCTAGTTTGTGACTATGATTTCTCTCTGTGTATTATCACTTTTTATTACCGATTTCACTCAGCCTATTTATCCCTTTTTAATGAAAAATTTAACACTATGTAATTATCACTTTAATGATGATTTCTCTTTGTGTGTTCATAACTCGTTAATGGAAAATTAACCCTTCATTTTCATCACTTTTTAACGACGAATTTCACTCTGTGTAATTATCACTTTAATGCCAATTTCTCTCTATCTGTTCATCACTTGTTAATGGAAAATTAACCCTGCATGTTCATCACTTTTGAATGGCAATTTAACTCTGCATTTTCATCACTTTTAAATGGCAATTTTATAAATGGCATAGTGATATGTTGTCGACAACAAATCGGTATTGTAAGTGTGACTGCAATTTGGTAAATTTTGGGGTAGCAACGATTTAGGTTGTGCCTGTGTTATGTCTGGAAAGGTAGGCATCTATCGTAAGCTCTGACTGCAAGTTGCATTGTGTACAGACGATGACCGAAATGCACATCCATTCACACCTACACAATGAGTTAAATGCCACTGATTTGGCCCCATGAATCAATTGGCATTTTTCTAATTACTGGAATTTAATTAAGTGAAATTATAGAGTTAAATCCCTTCAAACCGCCCTTACCCAGTGATCATGTCTCCTTCTGACAATGATTTCTATCACACCTTTAGGCTGTGTGCCTTGTAGTTCCTCTGACAGCCTTTTAAATGTTTCTTGGGCAATGAATATGTCCTTACTTAGTCGTTGGTAAGACTTAGTCTTAAAAATAAAACAACCTTTAGTTCCAGTTTGAATCCCACTAAACTTTTGAACTAAGATTTAAACGCTTCAACCCCCTTCTGGATTGTAAAATCTGAGAGAAAATTGACTCTGGACCTGGGTCTCTTAATTCACGTCTTAGTTTGAAGCTCGAAGCCACTTATCAATTGTTGAAATTTGCACCATTTGTCCACAGGATTCTGAACACCTCTTTCCGATGAAATTGTGTTCACAAGCACAATATTGGGGTGGAGTGACATGGGCACTAGAGAAGGTGATCCTTCTACATCAAGAATGTGGGGTTCTAGCATATTTGTCTCATGCTTAGTTTGATTTGTTAACTCCTTATCCAGGGTGAATAAAATTCCCTTGAACTTTCTTCAAATAGAACCCTTAATCATTAATTAGCTGCTTACTTAGTTACTCGTCTAGCATATTTACTTAGGTACTTTAATAACTTCTCCTTCAAGTGAAGTGAGCTTCGAGGAAGGGAAAGGTATTGTTTTTCCTCCAGAATGAATAATTTGTACTACTAAGGGTTATAACAGTTTTTTTAAATCAAAATTGTTTAACCTTTTAAAAACTTAAGGGATTATCCTTGTCAGGCAACGATTGATTTATAGGATTGTTTCTTCTAATAGTTCTCTACTCACACTGAGACATCATGCTTGAAAATTATGGTTTTTGGTTTTCGTCGAGTCATTTTTGCGTGTGCATTTATGAGCGATTTTATCTGCATCTTGTCGCTCAGTTACTTGGGGGCGTAGGCGTAATCTTCCTGTCAGCTCTTACGACTCTTAGCGTGTTGGATTTATCTTGAGTCCTTGGTCACGATAGGTCATGTTGCGCCAGAGTTATCGTTGCACCTATCGCCTAGGGATGGTATGATTCCTGATGAGGTTATCATGGTGTTCCCTATTGGATAGAGGCGAATGATCACTTGCACAGAGCCTGTGCTTCCAGTGGTGGGTTTTGTCAATCATTGCAAGTTTGTGTTGGTTCTTGGTTTAGTAATGCCTTCTTGCATTTGGTTTGGTGTGCCATAGAGGTTTTAGTATTGGTCATCCAGGTCATTGTGTCAGGATTGTGGTTGATTTCCCTTAGCTTGTAGGCATTGTCATGTTGATTCGGGCAGGTAGTCGACTCTATCTGTTGATTTACGCTTGTGTCTCCCAGTTGCTCATTGTGCTAGTCATTGAGTCGTCGTTGTATGTTGACTGACCTACACACGTGTGTTTATCGTCAGGTTGTATGGTTCAACTGTTGTTGTCTTTTCCTTCCTGCAAAAAAAAAATTGCACTTTCTACCTCTCTTGTATTCGTAACGATTAGGGTCGTTACATTTAAGTACCTAGTCATAGTCAGGTTGTCAATAGGGGAAAGAATCACCTATATGAGTAGGATAAGATAGGGTGTACTGCCTTTTATTTTAATATTACAAGTTATAAAATAGTTTTGGATTTTCTTTATCTTTCTCCATGATTCTCTAGAGGCATTGCAACCCAAAACTTCACACGAGGTATTCACTTAGTGAAACTATGACATAACACATGGATTCATGTGATACTAAAGAATGCCCCTAATTTCACTAGATATTGATAAATACTTCCCAAAATACTTTTATTGAACACCCTTCCCAATAAATGTTTCCAATTAAAAAACCTCTTATTCTTACTAGATACTCCTTTTTATTCCCCCTAATACCCATAAACCCCTTCATTTCCCACATCCCCCCCCCCAAGACCTTCAATACTTTAACTTTATTTTTCACAATTTTAATCCCTCCATTATGAATGGAAGTGAGAAAATATTGGTCAACAAGGTGAATCCCCCATGAAAAATCACAACGATATAAGATAACAGTAGTGGAAAGAGTCCTAAGGAGGAGTTTCCTCTAATCCCAAAACTAAGGCTCGACTAATTTTCAAATATTTTCAAGTCCATAAAAGGCTTTCCACCCCTCATTTATGCCTTTCTCAATGATATACTCCTAGTTAAACTTGTGATGAAGATCAATTACAAGATATTTGTTTGAAGTCACTTTATCCAAGTTATTATTTTCATACATGAAATTAGTGTAAGTGACATTTTTGTATTTGAATGCCATAACCTTTGTTTTGTCAATTTTAATAATCATACATGTACTAGAGAAAAAATCCTCCAGGAACTTAAGTTGCTCGCCAAGATCATACAGACTCCTATCCATAAGAATAATAATGTCATGTTAAATAAAATGGATGACGACTCTTACATCTAGATACATTTCGATACATCCTCCTTGTTCAAAACAACCATATAACTTGTCAATTTCTCATACAACCTTATCATTTAACAATTTTCAACTTGAGAGGAACACTTATCTCTTCTAATATATTCTAGGGGTTAATTATGGGAAATAAGTCAAATGATTTTCTAAATTCAATGAAGCAACACATGAGATTGATTTTATTATAGTGAGACTTCTCTACAATGATGTGAATAATATCAAGGTGGTCCACAATCAAATGATAGGTCATAAATTCAATGTGTTGTTTATCTCTTTTTTTGTAACTTTCTAGTCATATGTTGATGTTCTTCTCCATAATAACCTCATATAACTTGGACAAAAGAGGGCTAGCCATAATTTTCCGATAATTAGAAGGGTTGATTTTATCCCTTCTTTTAAAAATAGCAACAATGAAGCTTTTGACCCAAGGTTTTGGAAAACATTGCTTGAGTGCTAACTTGAAGAAATTGTGAATGTAATGGATGAGGATAGGCCCTCTAATTTTTAGGATTTCTACTTGGTAGCATTTGATGTCCTTAGATAATCTATAAACTACCATGGTTGTTCCATTGGAATATATCATCATAACAAATATGATATTATTATGAAAATAGTTTTTTATCATGTTTATTTCCTTAGATCTCATATTTATTTTCTCTATCTTATTGCTCAAAATTAATGAAAAAATGAACATATGAAATTTGTAATACCTAAGTTTTGAGTCCCCAGATTAACAATGTATTGTTTTTTATTTAATGAAATGTCATAGTGCCTATAACGTTTAAAGGATAGAGAACCTATCAATGCAATACTTTGAAAATTAATAATAAAAATGCATCACTTTCTACACGATGAATAAGGATAGAGTCATAGGGCCTATGATTCGACAAGAGATGAGGGATAAAAGGGAGTTCAACGAATTTATTATATTGTATTCACCCATCTTGGCATTAATAGGGAAAATTGGTTACGTGAGATTCTTCGGGAAGCCACAAGGTGCATTATTCTATATATAAACCATGATTTTGGTTGTTACGGGTTCTCCACTCATTCTTCATTAATTACTCATTCATTCCTTCTCACTCTTGTTCTTTGTTTTGGCATGAGAATGAAATGTTGGATGTAGATATCCATTGCTAGTTGGATGTAAATAACTATTGGTTATTTCAAAAATAAATTAATGTATGTATACATGTAAGTTGTAACATCCCCCAAAATAAATTATTTTTAAGTCTGAAATTGCTTAGGAAATTATTTTCGTTTTTGGTAAATTCAAAATTCAAAAATTATTTCCACTTATGGCAATTCCAAATTCCAAATTTAGTTAATTGTAATTGATTATTATGATTATTGGGCAAAGATATGATTTGACCCAGATAACTATTTGACTATGACACTTGTATGAAACAAATACTTTTATATTTATTGTTGATGGACAAATAGAACAAGCAGGTTAAAATTAGCAGACCATGACTCCATGAGAGGGGAACATGTTGGAAATACCTCCGGGATGAATGTGGCCAGTGGAAAATTAAGAATTTGGACATTGGCAGTCCCTGAAAATTAGATGTTTGGAAAGCTGTGAAAAATCCCAAGGGGAAAAAGACCTAGGCACGATTTCTTTTGGATATATAGAATATGGGAGGAGGCAGGACGTTGCATAATATGTTAGGGAAATACTAATCTCTTTTTGTTATGAACACTTTTTTTCTGAGTGTGAGGCAAGGAGAAGGTTTCTGACAACTGAAGAAGGACTATAGCTAAGGAGGAGTTTAGGAGTTCACCCTCATGGATTGATGGTCAGGATAGGGGGTGAACGAAGAAAGTAGAATTGGTTGTTCCATTCTAAGGTTGGGAGGAATGTGGTTGTTCCATTTTTTGTTCGAAAAACTTTCTCAGATATGTTCATGTACTCTTTTTCTGGTTATATGTTTCTTGATTTAAATGGCTGATAGAATATATCTATATAATTCTGCGTGAATTATTTATGTTGATTAACTTTCTAAACATAATTTGTTTTGATTTAATGACTAAAAGAGTATATCTATTTTAATTATGTATGATTTATTCTATGGATTAAATTATGAATGTATGGAAACAACTATAGGATAAATCCTTATAAATTTAATTTTATGCGCCAAATAAACTACATGTGTATCTTAACTATGAATATAAACAGAATTATGTAAACACATTGGGAATGCATCTAGTTCAAACAAAAAAAGTTCGATTCTACTTCTGACAATACATATTTTGTGTTTATATATGTATAAGAAATCAATGGAAGAAATCATCTAATACATAAATTGATAAAGAAAATGTTGAGAAGTACTTAAGAATTAAAAGAATAAATGCATACGCATATTACTGTAAGGAATTACACAGATCCATAACACTCAAATATCTAACTGTATTCCTGTCAAAAATCAGACTTGTTATAATATCTATGTATGATAAGAATAATATTGTACATATATATATATATATATATATATATATATATACTTAAAATCTATGTAGAGGGTTTCATAATCTGTCTAAATATCTAATGATTCATACAATAGGAGTCTCAATGATGATATAGGAAGGTAATTATATCTTTTCCTTTTATGTCAATAGTTTAATCTTGCCCAGTTCTAAACATTTACAAAACAAAGTTCTTCTCTGATTTGAGTAGTGTAGAAACGAAAAACTCAGTGAACTTAAAAAAGGCATAATTTTCGGAAACACACAAGTATAAATACATATACACATGGATGTAGATTGTAGATGCACGACCATAGGGGTTAACTAAAGACTGTCTGATTCGGATAAAGAACACATAAGTATCAATAGAATTTTAGTAATGAATTCATATACTATTAAAATAAAGTCCTTAGTGATACATTGAAGCAAGTAGCCACAATCCTACTCCCCTTTCATTATTACAGAAAGGAGAAATTGGTAATTTAAATAGTTATAAACCATGGGTGATTTTAAGGATGGAAATTTGTTTTAAAATGTAGAAACCTTGGCGAATCTTACTAATCCTTCATATGCCAACTATAAATGTTTGGTGATATTTTTGTAAAGATATTCAAATTTATAAGGATTTTATATAATTTTTATAAAATTTTGGCGATTTTTAAGGTAAAATAGTTTTATCCTATAGAATTTGGGCGAATAATTTTTAAAATAGTGAATCTCATTTTTGGAAAAACCATGGAAAATTAGCCCATGAACGAAATTTATCCCCTAAAATCATCCATGTTATAAACATGTCTCAGAGTTGAATCGATACTCAAAGGAAAAATTCTTCAACCCTACATAACAAGTTTTGAATACACAATTAACCCATTATTACGGGGTCTGGTGTAAAATTCCATGACGACTGTATTCTAGGATAAGATCATTCCTTTCAACAAAAACCTGGATGGGAAATTTTCAAGAAGATGCTATCATATGGAACCCGAATACCTTTTGCACCTGAAGTTGTCCTTGAAATCCCGAGACTTCGAATTTCACATAGACCTTGAAAAAAACCATCAAAGTTTAATTAACAACAGATTAAAGTGAATAACAATTCAATGCCGAAACATAGAATAATTATTAGGCTAAATGGTTATAAAAGAATCAACTTACATAAATATACAGACGAAACTTAGCTCTGAATTGAGATATGTCATCCTATCTGTGTCAATGATGAAGTCATCCACAGAACAAAGGGGAGAAGGGGACCAAGGTTTGTCTAATGGGTAACCTCGTAGAAAACATGGGGTCCCATCACTAGATCTTGGTAAGAAATTATTTAAACATGAATGACAATATTAAAATAAAGAAAACTATTTTTTTCAATGAGAGTTTGATTCAAGAATGCATAAGATTCATAATAATCATATGAAGTCAATCATGAATGTCTCCACGAGAATTGTGTTTTCACGATCTTAATAGTATAGAAATCTCAGATCCCTAAGCAAAGATAAAACGAGTACAAAATGAAATAACCCTTGGAGTCCGAACAAAGAGTAAACGAAAATAATATAAGAGTTATGAAATTCTGGACAATGCTCCGAACAGAGAATAAACGAAAGTAACATAAGAGTTATGAAATTATGGGAAATGCTCCGAACAAAGAATAAACGAAAGTAACATAAGAGTTATGAAATTCTGGACAATGCTCTGAACAGAGAATAAACAAAAATCATTTAAGAGTTATGAAGTTTTGGACAATACTATGTAGTAGAAACTCAGAGTTAGTACCTATAAATGGACGAGTACGATTATAGTAAAGAGAGGAATTATGAGTTGAAGCCCAAAACCCTGTACATCAATATGAAACTCTCTCACCATGGTTACAAGAATGTGGTGACAACTACATGACTTAAAAACCTGAGTATCTCTGGTCTATACAGTAAGGAAGGGGTCGATACTCATAGACATAACACTAAAGCGAATATAAATACAAGGGAGGAGGATAGGGTAAGGCTCTCATATACTGAGCACGGTAAGGGGAAGTCCACTCAAATATTAACAATGAGAGATGAGGTATAGTCTCGACGGATATCCCATGAAAGGGTATGGCTCTGGCCAGAGAACCTTGGACATACCACCTCTGTAGAGACCTCCACATTTAAATGGTTGCTTAGGGTGAAAGGGTTACTCCACGGGAAACTAAAGACACAACCCTTATCACTGAAACTTACGAATTCATCCACGACTGAAGGAAATATTTCACAGATTCAAAACTACAAAGGGGAAAGTCGTTTCTAGAAATCTGTAAGGATTAACAATTATAGAGATGACTGAAAACCTATCAACTTTTACCACACGTTCCAAATAGTATGAGAGTGTCGCTAACTTACTAGGAAAGTCAGGTAGTTTCTACATTTTCATCGGATAGGGACCTTGAGGATGTCGACTACCCTTGCTGAGTAAAATTTCTGAAGCATCAGGCAAAAGACTCACAATATACCTATAAAATTTACCACAAAAAGTTATAGTGGATGTACAAAGACCCCATCCGATCATGTGACAGAGCAGAGGTGGAAAAATCCCTTTGTATAGGAGCATTAGTGTTGGCCTCAGGATTTCATCTCGCAAGGTATCCATTAATGGATTGGACAGAGGTTCTTTAACTCCCGACTGACAAAAACACCCTCTGACTTCATATCGAGTTAATGTGAGAGAGGAAGATTCCTTTAAGTAAATGTCCACTGGATTATCACACCTAGTTCATTGTGTAGTTAGGGGTGACCCTTATAGCTCGTTATTAGTAGGTTTTGTTTTTGAAGGATTCAGTTATGTTAAGGATGAGCAAGAGTTAATTACAAACCAGTGCTTGCAAGACTTTTGTTTGGCCAGTTAAAGTAATGCATGATTACCATCATGTTAGCCCTTTATTTCTTTCATGTATGGTTACATGTTGTGACCCTTAATTCCTATACTTTATCAATTGCGTAGGTAATTTAATTCATATTGTAGACTAGGGTCTGATCATGTGTGCTATGTATAGGTTTTGGGGTTTACAAATGAGTATAGGACTAAGGATCCTAAATATGAAACAAAAACATATATCATAGTATTATGATACTAGTAAGATGGAAGGTGTTTTGAAGGCCAATATTTAAAAATGTAAGATATGTTCTTAATAGATAGGTAGAAGTTAATAACAATAGTAGTTAACCACCTACGTTAACTATAAACCTTCCAAAATGATTTCTTTAAATAAAAGGAGATTTAATGTTCCTCAAATTTTTTTTTATGGGTAATTTGGGGTTCTTTACATATGGTATCAGAGCAAAGATTACAACACTTGGACCTTAAACAGGTCCAAAAACATTTCTTAGCACATATTTTCCTGTTTATGTAAAACTAACAAAAGAATTACTATTACAAATAGAAAACACTTTATTTGTGTTGTAATCATGGCATCCCAGAACGAAGCAGAAATCAGACTTGAGGAGAATCCTGAACAAAGGCCTCCAGAAGATCATAGGAAGAACAATGACAGAAATTCGCCTACTGAACTTCCGGAAGCTATGAGAAATATCATTGTGGAGTTGCAAGTTTTCAAAGAAGACAATGAGAAACTGAAAAAGGCACAATAGGAACATCAAGAAATAAATAAAGCTTTTCTACAAAGTATAGTGACAAAGAAGAGCCCAAAGGATGATAACCAGGAAGAAGAGGTCAGTAAAAGGGCCTCCAAGAATTATGATCCTGAAGCAGAAAAAGGGGATAGCTCATCTAAAGGTAAACCTTCAGATGAAGATAAAACAAAAAGAGGAAGAAAACGGAAACATGTAGACCACCTTGAGGGAGATTTTAAGAAAATCAAACCATCTACCTTTGATGGGGAATCCAGTACAGGGGAGGAAGTTGAAGCATGTTTATTATGAATAAAGAAGTCTTTCCAGATATGCAACTATTCAAACAATATGAAGGTCAGAATGGCCATCTATAATCTGAAAGGAAAGGCTAGCATTTGGTGGAAAGACCTGAAGTTGGCCAAAGGACTAAGGAAAAAAAGATGGAAGGGTTGGATTTTAATAAATATTTAAGAAACAATACCTATCTCAAAGTTACTATGAAATAAAAGCCAAATAATTTTATGATTTACGACTCGGTCAAATGACTATTGATGATATGATAAACAAATTCCTGGAATTACTAAGGTTCATGCCTTATATCCAGGAGGACAACGTGAAAATCCAACGGTTCCTAAGTTGTTTACCATAGTCCTATAAGGACATAATCGAATTCAATAATCTCAAGTCCTTGAGGGAAGTTTTCAAGAAAGATCAAATGTGTTACGACCAATAAAAACAACGGCCATAATTTCCCATGGCTTGGAAAGACAAGAAATAATACCAAATGAATCAATAGAAGAAGGGATATCAGCAAACCCCTTTTCGAAACAAAAAAAAGAGTTTTCCAAGAAAATATTTTCACTCCAAGAACCAGAACAACCAAGGAGGTGGTAAACCAGTTAATCTGGGAATAGAGAAGTTTGGGGACAACCCCCACAAACCGTTAAAATGCTGGGAATGTGGATAACCTCACCTAAGGAGGAACTGTCCACTTTTGACTTCAGCAGCCAGGACTATGGTTCACAACCTCCAGGAAGCCTTTATAGTGGGAGATGTGGGTAGAAGATTACATTGGATCAATGCAGTCGTGGATGGCCAACAAGATGACCACCAATCCATTGTACTGGAAATTGAAGGTAAAATTATCAATACTCATATTTTTGTGTTAATTGATCCAGGAGCTACGTTGTGTTATATCACTCCTGGTGTAGTGGATTCAAATAAACTCAAGAAAGCAAGACATACAATATATTGTCTAGTACAATTAGCAATAGGAACAAAAAGAAAAGTATCTTATTGTATTTATGATTGTGAGTTCAGTTTAGGGGGTCAAGACACAAAGACAAATCTGAACATTCTACCGTTAGGGTATTATGATATAATTGTCGGAATGGATTCATTAGAAAGGAATCAAGTAGTTTTAGATTGTTATGAAAAATCACTCAAATATAAATACATAAAAGACAATGTTAGGATAGTTCAAGTTACACAAAAACCCATCTCATTTAGACAAATTTCAGCAATGCAGTTTAAGAAATGCATAAGAAAGGGTTGTTAGATTTATTCCATCCAAGTGACAAATATGTTGGAAAAAGAAAATAAACCTGGATTGGATGTTTTTTTCATCTTGCATGATTTCAGAGATGTGTTTGTTGATGAGATACCTGAATTACCCCCAAGGAGAGATATAAACTTTTCAATCAACCTGCTACCTTGTTCAGCCCCTATATCAAAAGCACCCTACTGAACGAGTTTACTGGGATTAACAGAATTAAAAATTCATCTATAGGAATTGTTGGACAAAGAATATATCAGACTGAGTGTCTCACCCTGGGGAGAATCGGTTCTTTTTGTTAAATAGAAGGAAGGAACTCTAAGTTTATGCATCGATTACAAACAATTAAACAAAATGATTGTTAAGAACAAGTACCCCTTACTTACAACAAATGATCTGTTCAATCAAGTAGGTTGGGAAAAGATTTTTTATAAATTAGATTTATGATTTGGTTATCACCGGGTTGGGATAAAAGATGAGGAAATAAGTAAAACAACATTCAGAATGAGATATGGACATTACAAATTTTTTGTTATACCATTTGGTATCACTAACGTGCCAGCCACTTTTATGTGTTTAATGAACAACATTTTTAGTCAGTACATGGAGAAGTTTGTTTTGTTGTTTATTGACGATATCCTAGTATATTATAAAACAAAAGAATAACATGAAGAACACCTAATGATAGTTCTACAAAATTTAAGAAAACACAAACTGTATGCTAAATTCAATAAGTGTGAATTTTATCACAAGAAAATATAGTACCTAGGACATGCAATATCTGAGGAAGGTATTGCAGTCAATCCTGAGAAAATAAGAGCCATCATGGAATTGTTGATTCCTAAGGATGTAGCAGACATCTGCTCATTCATGGAATCAATGGGTATTACCGTAGATTTATAGAGGGATTTTCGAAGATTGCATACCCGATCACATCCTTACAAAAGAAGGGAACCAAGTTTAATTGGTCACATAAATGTTAGGACAGTCTTAATAAGTTAGAGGAATTGTTAACGACTGCACCCATTTTAAAGGTAGCAGATCCAGATGAAGACTTCAAAGTCTATGTGGATGCGAGTAAAGAAAGACTAGGTGGTGTCATGACTCACTAAGGGCATGCTATTTGTTATGAGTCTCGAAAACTAAAGGAACGTGAATGAAATTATGTCACTCAAGACCTAGAGTTGGCAGTTCTAATACACACCTTAAAGATGTGGCAACACTACATAATGGGAAGCAAATTTTTGTTATTGATGGATAACAATGGTGTGAAATTTTTGTTTAGTCAACCAGACCTTAATGAAAGGCAAGCAAGATGGTTGGCCTTCTTGAGCGAATTTGACTTTGAGGTAAGACATATCAAGGGCTAGGAAAACAAGGTGGTTGATGCCTTAAGCAGAAGAGTTCATGGGTTGTTTGAAATAAAAATTAGAAGGGCAGAAAGCAATCTTGAGCAGAGGATAAAGGCTACAGGTAATAACAATGAAAATTACACTAAAATAGTGGAAAAATTACAAGATAATACAGAAAATTCAGAAAAAATAGATTTGTGTTTGGACATAAATAGTCTACTACAATTTAAAAAAATATTATACATACCAGATTTAGCGGAATTAAAGTTAACAGTTTTGGATGAGGTATGAAAGAAAACATATTTTGGTCATCCTCGATACCAAAAAACAGTAACAACACTAAAAAAGTTATTTTATTGGTCTAATATGAAGGGGGAAACTGCATAATACTTAGCTAAGTGTCAATATTGTCAGCAGGTGAAAGTCGAACACTAGCATCCAACTAGCATGTTGCATCCCTTACCTATGCCAGAATGGAAATGGGAGACTATATCACTAGACTTCATTACAGGTTTTCCTAGAACTCATAAATAAAATGATTCAATTATGGTGGTAATCAATAAGCTTAGTAAGTTTGTACACTTTATTCCTATAAAGTCTACTTTTAAATCTATTAGCATCGCTGAAATATTCATGAAATAAATTTTTAGACTACATGGTATTCCTAAAACGGTGATTTCAGATAGAGATGTAAAATTTACATCTACTTTTTGGAAAGAATTGTTTGTAGGGTTAAATACTAACTTTAATTTCAGCACCATTTATCATCCACAAACAGATGGGAAAACTGAATGAACACACCAAATCGTAGAATATATGCTATGCATGTATGTAAGGAAAAATCCAAGCAAGTGTGAAGACTACCTACACTTGGTGGAATTTCTGTACAACAATGGTTACCAAACTTCGACTAAGATGAGCCCCTTCGAAGTATTATACAAAAGAAAGTGTAGGACTCTGATTAGCTGGGATAACCCAATTGATAGACCCATGGTGGAACCATAAATGCTCTAGGAAATGGAGAATACGGTAAGGAACGTACAACAGAATTTAAAAGAGGAACAAGACAAACAAAAAAGTTACACGGACCTGAAAAGAAGACACCTGGAATTTCAAGTGGGAGACCACGTTTATTTAAAATTCAAGGCTAGATGAAGTTCAATAAAGCTGGGAAACTGTGCCAAGTTGGTAGCTAGGTTTTGTGGTCCTTTTGAGATCTTAGCTCGAATGGGACCCGTGGCATATCAACTTGGACTTCTGAGTGTGAGGCAAGGAGAATTTTTCTGAGAACTAAAGAAGGACTATAGCTAAGGAGGATTTTTGGATTTTTCCCTCATGGATTCATTGTCATTCTAGGGGGTGAACAAAGCAATTAGAATTGGTTGTTATGTTCTAAGGTTGGGAGGAACATGGCTATTCCATTTGTTGTTCGACAAAATTTCTCAGATATGTTCATCTACTCTTTTTTTGGTCATATGTTTTTTGATTTAAATGGCTGATAGAATATATCTATATAATTTCGGGTGAACTATTTATGTTGATTAACTTTCTAAACATACGTTGTTTTGATTTAATGAATGAAAGGGTATATCTATTTTAATTATGTATGATTTATTCTGTGGATTAAATTATGAATGGATGGAAACAAATGTAGGATAAATCCTTACGAATTTAATTTTATGCGTCGAATAAACTGCCAGTGTATATTAACTATGATAAGAATCAGAATTAGATAAACACAATGGGAATGCATCTAGTTCAAACAAAACCAATATGATTCTACTTCTGACAGTACAATTTTTTTGTTTATATATGTATAATAAATCAATGGAAGAAATCGTCTAATACATAAATTGCTAAAGAAAATGTTGAAAAGTACTTAAGAATTAAAAGCATATATGCATACACATATTACTGTAAGGAATTACGTAGAGCCGTATAACTCAAATATCTAATCATATTCCTATCAAAATCAGACTTTTTATAATATCTATGTATGATAAGAATAATATCACACACACACACACACACACACACACACATATACCTAAAATTTGTGCAAAGGGTTTTATAATCTATCTAAATATCTAATGATTCATACAATATGAGCATCAACGACGATATAGGAAGGTAATTATATATTTTTCTTTTTTGTCAACAGTTTAAGCTTTCCCAGTTCAAAACATTTACATAACAAATTTCTTTTCTGATTTGAGTAGCGTAGAAACAAAAAAATCAGTGAACTTAAAACAGACATAATTTTCAGAAACACACAAGTATAAATACATATACACACGGCTATAGATTGTAGATGCATGACCACAGCGGTTAACTAAAGACTTTCCAATTTAGATAAAGAACACAGAAGTATCAATAAAATTTTAGTAACGCATTCATATACTATCAAAATAAAGTCCCGAGTGACACATTGAAACAAGTAGCCACAGTCCTACTCCCCTTTAATTATTACAGAAAGGAGAAATTGGCAATTTAAATAGTTATAAACATGTCTCAGAGTTGAATCAATACTCAAAGGAAAAAGTCAACAACCCTACATAACAAGTTTTGAATACACAATTAACCCGCTATTACAAGGTCTGGTTTAAAATGACATGACGACTATATTCTAGGATAAGATCACTCCTTTCAACAAAAACCTAGATGGGAAATTTTCAATAAGACGTTGCGATATGGAGCACAAATACCTTTTGCACCCGAAGTTGTCCTCAAAATACTGAGACTTCGAATTTCGTGCAGACCTGCAAGAAAACCAAGAAAGGTTAATTAATAACAAATTAAAGTGAATAACAATTCAATGCTGAAATGTAGAATACTTATCAGGGTAAATGATTATAAAAGAATCAACTTATATAAATACACAGATGAAACTTAGCTCTTAATTGGTATCTGTCATTCTATCTACGGCATTGATGAAGTCATCCATAGACCAAAGGGGAGAAGGGAACCAAGGTTGGTTTGATGGGTACCCTCGCAACAAATAGGGGATCCCATCATTAGATCTTGGTAACAAATTATTTAAACAAGAATGACAATGTTAAAGTAAAGAAAACTATTTTTTTCAACCAGAATTTGATTCAAGAACACATAAGATTCATAAGAATCATATGAAATCAATCAAGAATGTCGCCACAAGAATTCTTTGTTCACAATCTTAATAATATAGAAATCTTGTATCCCTAACCAAAGATAAAATGAGTAAAAAATGAAATAACCCCTTGAGTCCGAACAAAGAGTAAACGGAAATAATATAAGAGGTATGAAATTCTAGACAATGCTCCGAACAGAGAATAAATGAAAGTAACATAAGAGTTATGAAATTCTAGACAATTCTCCGAACAGAGAATAAATGAAAGTAACATAAGAGTTATGAAATTCTGGACAATGCTTTGAATAGAGAATAAACGAAAATCATTTAAGAGTTATGAATTTTTTTACAATACTATGCAATAGAAACTCAGAGTTGGTACCTATACACGGATGGGTACGATTAGGGTAAATGGAGGAATTCTGAGTTGAAGCCCAAAACCATGTACATAAATAAGAAACTCTCTCACCATGATTACAGGAATGTGGTCACAACTCCACGACTCAAAAACCCAAGTATCTTTGTTCTACATAGTAAGCAAGGGGTTGATACTCATAGACTTAACAATAAACCAAATAGAAATACAAGGGAGAAGGATAGACTAAGGATCTCCTATAGAGAACATGGTAAGGGGCAGTCCAGTCAAATATTAACAATGAGAGATGAGGTATAGTCCCGACGGAAATCCCAGGAAAGGGTATGGATCTGGCCAAAGAACCTTGGAGAGACCGCTTGTGTAGAAAAATCCACATTTAAATGGTTTCTTAGGGTGAAAGGGTTACTCCATGGGAAACTAAAGACACAACCCTTATCACTGAAATTTATGAATTCATCTACGACTGAAAAAAATATTTCACAAAGTCAAAACTATGAAGGGGAAAGTCATTTCTAGAAATCTGTAAGGAATAACAATTACAAAGATGACCGAAACCATCCTAACTTTAACCACTCGTTAAAAATAGTATGAGAGTGTCGCAAAGTCACCAGGAATGTCAGGTAGTTTCTGCATTTTCACAAGATAGGGACCTTCAGAACACCAACTACACACGCCAAAGAGAAATGTAGAGTAAAATTTATGAAGCATCGTGCATAGGACTCATAATAGAACTGTAACCTTTACCACACAGAGTTATAGTAGATGTACGAAGACCCCAGCCGGTCATGTGATGGAGAAGAGGTGTAAAAATCACTTTCGATATGGGGATTAGTGGTGGCCTCAGGATTTCATATTGGAAGGTCTCCATGAATGGACTGGACAAATTTTCTTTAACTCTAGACTGACAGAAAAACCCTCCAACTTCATATCGAGTTAATGTGGGAGAGGATGATTCCTTTAAGACATTGTACACTAGATTATCACACCTAGTTCATCGTCCAGTTAAGGAGATCCTTATAATTATTTATCAGTAGGTTTCATTTCTAAAGGAGTCGGCTATTTTAAGGATGAGAAAGAGTTAATTACAAACCAGTGCTTGCAAGACTTTGGTTCGATCAGTTAAAGTAACACATGATTACCATCATGTTACTTCTTTATTTCTTTCACGTATGGTTACATGTTGCAACCCTTAATTATTAAACTTTATCAATTATGTAGGTAAGTTAATTTTTATTGTGAACTAGGGTCCATTCATGTGCGCAATGTATAGGGGTCGGGGTTTAGAAATGAGTATAGGACTAAGGATCCTAAATATGAAACAAATACATATATGATAGTATTATGATACTAGTAATATGGAAGGTGTTTTGAAGGCTAATCTTTAAAAATGTGAGAGATTTTCTTAATAGATATGTAGAAGTTAATAACAACAATATTTAACCACCTATGTTAACTATAAACCTTCCAGAATGAGTTGTCTAAAGAAAAGCGAATTCAATGTTCCTCAAAAAAACATTTTATGGGTAATTTGGGTTTCATTACACAAATGGTGATAGTTGTGGAAGAGTTGTCCATATCTGAGAATCCATAGAGCTTCCAACATTGATATTTCCTGTCCAGTAGCATTAGAGCCCTGGAAAGAAGTGGAATAGGCCAAGGGAGTACATTTTGGAGAAGGGGGTTCATTTATTTGGATTGTGCAGCATAGGGGGGAAAGACTGATTATAAGATGGGATTTGTTGTGTGCTTGATTAATCTATCATATATTGATAGGTTACTTGTGTGTGTGTGTGTGCCTTAGATTTATCCTTGGTACACATCCTTTTGGAGTCATAGACTCAACTCAGGAGTGACCTATTCTAGAGAGATAATGTGCAACAAATCCTAAGTTTGGGTCGAAAGTTTGACGTATGCTTAGTGAATATTTTATTTGAGCATAATTTCTTCATGCTTCATATATTTCCATTGTGTTCTATGTTCTTGTGTTTATTATTTACATTATGTTAATTACATTGTAATGTTGTATTTTGCATGAGCACATAATTAATACTATGAATCTTGAATGTTGCACATGTTCTTGCATTATATTTCTTCCATTATTTAATTGGTATTAGAATTTTCAAATTTTTCCCAAGAATGTGAATTTTTGAGGTACACTGGTGCTTTGGGGATTTCTCCCCTATGATCATAGTTGAATGTCACATAGAGGAGACATCCAAAAAACCAACTATAACCAACAAAAGTATTTAAGGACATGTAGCTGACTAACTACGAGTGAGAAAGAAGAACACCTACTTGGATTTTGAAGTTTAGAGAAGACTCCTCTTGTGAATCCCTACTGCAGTCTCTCACTCTAATTCATTCCTTGTCAACCTGCACATAAAGAGAGGCAATTCTTCATAAAACATAGTTATAGTAACTAAATCCTAAATACATATACTAACTAGGATAATAATTTTAGTATTAAAATAATCAAATGCATATATTTTTTACAAAAGAAGACTAATAACAAGTCATTGGGATGGAAAAAAGAGTTCTTATTTATTATAAACAAAAAATAACAGGAAAAGAGGTTACCTAATCCTGTTGCGGAATTGATATTTGGATTGTTCCACCTGGCCACTGAATACATCGTTAACTCTTAGTTCCTTTCTCAATACAAGTGAAGAGAAGAGGATAAGTTTCTTCCTATCAACAATATAGGAAGAACAAATATGTTGTAAATGGGGGTTTCCATATATGGGAGATAGATATTAAAAGATTAGGATTAAAGGGATTTCACACTTAGTGAAATTTCACTAACATAAGGTTAATTGACTGGATTCCTCCTTTCCTCCACCCAATGGCCCTTATTTATACTTCAAAATTTTAGTTGGAGTATATAGGCATGGGATATAGAAGGTAATCAATGGACAAAACCCCTAAAATCTGACCAAAAAGGTGCATTTTTTGCACCTTTATATTTTTTTAGTACATTCTAAGGGAATATGCACTTCATAAATAGAAAAGTAGTGTTTCCAAGATTGTATATGATAGTCACCAAAGAAAATAAAGCATATATGTGTGTCTTTCTAGATCAAAATTAGCATATGGATTTCCCAAACATTTTTTTTAAACTGGGGAGGAATTTGGGTTTACAAATCATAGATGGATTTGGAATCATGGAAAACAAGTGCATATATGAATATGATCTAGACAAAGATGCTAAAATAGATGCCCCCTAATATGTGAGGTTAGAAGGGAATATGATGGTTGAAACACAATATAAAATCTAGGAGGAAGCTATGTAGTGGGCCTAGTAAAAATTCACCGAACAATGCCTACAGAAGAAATCAAGTATGCGATTACTCCTATCCTAAGGTAGTGTTGATGGGCGTAAATGACACACCATCAACTGGAAGGTCATACCGGACTAATTTGTCTAAATAAACCAAGTCATTTGGAGCGAAATGACTTGACAGGTTTACTGGCTCTGTTGGCCAACTAATGTCCTAAAAATAACAAAATAGAGGAAACTAATCTAAAAATATATAATACTAAAGATATAAATTCAATAATTACAAATATCACAAAAGGAAGATGACTANTCACTAACATAAGGTTAATTGACTGGATTCCTCCTTTCCTCCACCCAATGGCCCTTATTTATACTTCAAAATTTTAGTTGGAGTATATAGGCATGGGATATAGAAGGTAATCAATTGACAAAACCCCTAAAATCTGACCAAAAAGGTGCATTTTTTGCACCTTTATATTTCTTTAGTACATTCTAAGGGAATATGCACTTCATAAATAGAAAAGTAGTGTATCCAAGATTGTATATGATAGTCACCAAAGAAAATAAAGCATATATGTGTGTCTTTCTAGATCAAAATTAGCATATGGATTTCCCAAACATTTTTTTTAAACTGGGGAGGAATTTTGGTTTACAAATCATAGATGGATTTGGAATCATGGAAAACAAGTGCATATATGAATATGATCTAGACAAAGATGCTAAAATAGATGCCCCCTAATATGTGAGGTTAGAAGGAAATATGATGGTTGAAACACAATATAAAATCTAGGAGGAAGCTATGTAGTGGGCCTAGTAAAAATTCACCGAACAATGCCTACCGAAGAAATCATGTATGCGATTACTCCTATCCTAAGGTAGTGTTGACGGGCGTAAATGACACACCATCAACTGGAAGGTCATACCGGACTAAGTTGTCTAAATAAACCAAGTCATTTGGAGCGAAATGACTTGACAGGTTTACTGGCTCTGTTGGCCAACTAATGTCCTAAAAATAACAAAATAAAGGAAACTAATCTAAAAATATATAATACTAAAGATATAAATTCAATAATTACAAATATCACAAAAGGAAGATGACTATGTGCATGTTATTATAAACAATGTAAATACAATTTTGTGAGATTTACTAGATATGTTGCGAAATAGATGTTTTTTGGAAGTGTTTATGAAGTAGATAAAGAAAGCACATACATTTTTTTTAATATTTAAAACTTCAAAAAAAACTAAAGAATACTAATTCAAACACAATTGAAATAAGAATAGATTAACAATCAAAGATAATTGAATCTATTCTTATTTCATTGATGAATAAACTAACTAAAGAACAAAAATACGAATAAACTAACCTATAATTAATCAACTAAATTGAGTCTATGTCCCTGCACAATTTCAAGCTCCTAGATGTCCTTCCTATGAGGAAAAACTATAATAGAATGGTGCCAGCATTCCCAGAACAAACTGAAAGGTGTTTTGGAACAAGAATATAACAATAAACAAATAAATATACATATCTGATGATCTTATAATGATGAACACTTATAGTAAAAGAAACTTAATAAAAAGAATTCATGTAATACATCATCCAATATCCAACATAAATCCACGATATTTAAATGAAATATTGATCACAGATGTAATATAGGACAGTAAATTATGGACATAATTAAAGTGATGAAATAATATGAAATATCATATGATGATAAGACTATAGTTGTATAACGTATTAACATTCCATAAGATAAAGGAAAAACATAATCGGTAAGAGCCACGCTGGTCTAAATCCAATGAGTGAACGTCTTGTCCATATTGGTCTTGAAAGTCATATATCCATAATATGTCCAAACCAAAGATTACCTTCACTACTAAGAGTGACCAGTATTTAAATTAGTCCTGGATTCAAATACTCTTATCATACAAGATAGATTTGAATCCACAACAATCAAATAATATTACAAAAATGGTGAAACTAAAAACCACTCATGCATGAGTTAATTTGTCAAAAATAAACCAAAGTTTTATAAATATAAATAGGCAAAAACTATTTGAATAATTGAGCGTATAATTCAAGGTATTTTCTCTATGCAATCAACATCATAATCGTCCATTTCCTGTAGATAGAAAAACCGATTTGATATTTAGATAATGATATTAATTATTATTCAAAAGAGACTGGCTACAGAATGATAAACTATGTAACTAGTCTTATTATTAGCAAATGAAATCAAATTAAATCTCTTTATTTCGATTTTTTATAACAAAATGGAATAAAGTAAAAACAAAATTGTTTTACCATTAGAAATTAGTAAAAGAACGATATGTTTGTTTAGAATTTATAATGTCTTTGAAATTGTTTTTTTTTATTATTATGATATTAACAAACTTCTTGGATCTTTTGCTTTCCCTCTCTATGTGTGCCTTCAAATGAAAATTCTCTTGTTCCAATAGGGCATTATGAGTATCTAAGAGTTTCACTTGAGCCTATAAGAGCAGAATATCTCTATAATAAAACTCTATCTAGTCGAGGCAATAGTCACAGTGCACTGGTGTAATGGAAGCCTGACGTGGAATACAGTTGAAAACGGGTATTTCATTTTTACCTATGGTTTGTTCCAGGTCGTGACTGATACCTAAAAAACCTTCTTTTCCCTTAAGAAAAGGGGGTAGATTAGTCATGAAGTCATACTGTTTAACCTAGGTAATAACCTCTCTCCTGGAACACTTATTTTTTGGGTCTTCTTGAGCCAAGAAATCGTCTATCTCCCGATTTGAACATCGATCATCGATCTCGATTGGATCGATCAAGCTCAGATGATTACTCTTTTCATTTATTAGTTTTCTAGAAATCAAACGAATAACATTATTATTCCCGAAATTTAAATCCGTGCTCTTTGGTTTCTTTCCCTTACAAAAATCCTTCACAAGAAGTTTATCATTACCATTTAAATTAGATGCCTTCATAGGCACAAGATGATTCTTTTCTTTTAATTCAATATTTACCTATTCCAAATATATTCTAGGTGAAAACCTATAAGGTAATTCCTTACCCACATGGGTTTCATCAACAACATAAACTAGTTCAATGAATTCAGAGCCATCAAGTGAATTGAAGATATGGATTTCAGTCACTAGTCTGTCCAAATTAGGGTTTGCAATAAAATGAGGGATGACTATATCGTCGACCTGGGTGAAGCCATTTCAGCTTAGAAAACCCTCCCAACTATCACCTATTTGTGACAAGTGAGAAACCAACAATATCTTAATGAGTATGTGATGAAACAGACTAGACAAAGCATTTGTGCTCTGTCGTTTATAGAGCTTGGCCATTTTGTAATGGCTCATTAATAGGTAAAAAGGAATATGCAACTCAAACGCTATGAAAATAATAAGATATTGAATATGGTATAGAAAAACCATCCCATATCGACCTTCACATGTAACGAACTGTTTTAAAATTAAAACGAGACAATACCATCTATGTTTTAGAAAATCAATGGGAATACCTTTTGTACATCAAGTGGATTTATAGGAATCCATGAATAAACTCCATGGAACATCATATATCTTAGCATTCTTAAACCACTTTTCGCCCTTCAATGGAAGTCATGTTTCTCTTCTTATGAAATCCTCTTTTATTTCTAACTGTACATACCCGACCTTAGCCCTAAAACCGTCAAAAGTTTGTGCAAAGGATTTTTCAACTTGGATATTGTAGCCCTTGAAATTTTTGAGGAACACATCCCACCCATGAGCCTTTAGGTCATCTATAGCATCATCATGGGACATGAGATCTTCGAAACCATTCAACTCAATACAAACCATGGGTGCCATTACCACTGTGACAAGGGTATAACATATATCAGAAGGGACAGGTTTAGGTTTCCAATGGACAAGAAGTGGATACAGGTCTAATCGAACTATAATGGCACGAAAAATGCAACGTTTTAGGATTGTCATAGCTTGGTAATGAGATTAAGGGAAAATGAAAAACATAGGGATCGTAAAACTTATAACCATTTCCCACGATGAGTGATAAACCCTCCATAGTACAAAACTCCAATTTGCATAATGAATGATCTAATTAATATTCAGACCAACAAAGTGAATTGAAAACATAGGACAACATGCCTATACCAATTGATATGAATGTTGATATGAGAATTTAACTCATGAAAACTATATCAACTGTTTACCAACGTTTTTGTGCATTTAACATTCCATAAATTAAATCAACAATAAACTATAAAACCAATGAAGTCAAGTTACCCATAATGCATAAACATTTCAATAGTGTATCAATCAATAAGTTCATAAGACTTGAGTTTAAACGATGTGTTCGGATCTAAAGATGTCTAAAAATAGCCTTAGTTTAACATTAATTTATCAACCCAAGGATTCATCTTTTATCTCAAAGAATATCGACAAAGTCTATGAAGATAGCTCATAGAGGCTAAAATCGTGTAGTGAAAGAAAATCTGAGTTTATCAACAATCAAATTCCTCAAACATTCATTAAAGATTCTAGGAATTGAAATCTAAAGCTGTGCAATGGAAAGGAACTAAATAATCTATTGAATTCATTTTAAGAGCAGTAATTGAATCTAGATAAGGACTTGCAGAAATGACTATTATTATGAATCAAATTGCTCGAAAGAAAAAGGTGAATTACTCTATCTATGGAAAGAAACATAGACTGTAATCTAGCCGAAAAGAGACAACAATCGCATTTCTATTTAAAGGAACAATAACTATATTGTAATGGAAAGGAACAACAAATGTAAACTAAGTGAAGGGAACAACAAATGTGAACTTATGAGGAATTTCCATGCATCAAATCTCAGTAATAGGAATTGGAGCAACAATCATCTATTGCTTCAAGGAATATCTATCTCTTGCAATTGACATGAAATCATCAACACACTTATGCAATCATTTAACTACTATAAAAGAGAATCGAATCATAAAATAGAAATTGAATTGATACAATTACAGGTCAAACAATAGCTCCTTCAAACTATGCCCTTGGTCCTTTTAAGCACTTCTATTTGAAATTCAGTATGTAGAAATGGTAAAACTGCTCGAAGCTTCTATTGATTTCATAGCTGGTACAACATTTTACAAAAACTTCTAACGCATAGCAATTCTAAGTTCTGAGTTCTTGGGTTCAATTCTTCTACCTCTTTTCAATATCTATTTACCCCTTATATATTACAATAATATGGGTAAATTAAGCTATCATGAGGATCGAGAGATCCTCAGGATTGCCTTACTATTACAATATAAGCAACTCGATCATGTTCAAAATTCCCTTACGCCATAAAGTCTTCAACCTCCAATAGCTTGCGCATCTTCAAGATTTCCTTTGTTATCTTGGGTTTGACAATATTTAACCAATCATGTAATAAAACCAGACAATTCCAATCATATTTAGGATCTATGTAATCTAACTTCAACAATAACGCTAAAGAGTATATTATTCATTTTCTATTCTATTT
>JZKD02S1846283.1:11991-27196 GCA_000966675.3 Picea glauca | reverse complement strand
AAAGACCCCCTTTGCCAAAGATCGTGATTCCGGGAGCTACAGTGGACGAAACAGACTTCTGCTTGGACCAAGTAAGTACAAACTCCCTTATCTAGCTATTCAATACTTCAATTTTTTCATTTAGTTTATTTTTGGGGTGGGCGTCGACCTCAAAAAGGTCGGCCCTAGGTACACGTGGGCTGTCCAGAGATAGCCCGTGCGTACACACATGCAGAGAAAATCCTGTACGCATGTACATGCGACTGTCACTTCTACAGGCCGCGTGTACCCTCCCCATGTGATGAAAAAGAAAATGTAAAAAAGTATTGACCCTCCTTTACCTTGTTGTGTTGGCAGGATGTATGTTCAGTGGAGGGAAAGGGAGCATGAGGCCTCCAATGAGTTAGTGGTTGCAGATCCAAATGTTGTGGCCGTGATGATGTAGTGCAGTTTGTTGAAATTATTTTTATGTCCCTTTATGCGCACGCAACCAAGGCTACTGAATGACTTGTTTGATTACTAGCACCCTGATGCAGAGGCATTCATGCTAGAGGGGCAATCTTTGGTACCCACCACCAAGGATATTTACTTTCTGACTAGCTTCTCAAGGAGAGGGGAACCAGTCAACTTTCGTACTTTTCCTACGGGGCCGAGCAAGGTGTCGGAGCTGATAGATGAGTACTGTGAGGCTGGGACCGATCATAGAGGTTCCTTGGTACCTGTTAGCAAGATTACCAACCTTGCACTACAGACCATCCTGTTGCTTATTGGGCGGATTACCAGCTCAGCAACCGTGCATCAGGCTTCGTGCGCACAGATGAACTGTGATATCCAGTGCATGAATGCACAAATTTTTGATTGGAGTACCACACTGTTGGAATGTATGAAGAGGCAATTGACAAATTTTTGATAGCGGACACATAGGAACTTCGGGTTTGGGACCATCTTGTGTTCGTTCTTTTTCGAGAGAGTTTTGTGCTTCAGTCCTCAAATGACAGTATGAGGACATTTGGCCACTTTCCCCATAGTATGTAGATGGGCAGTGTTACTGCCGCGACAGGGTGGTGGAAGGACCGTGGAGGCCTTCAACGACAACTTTTTTGCTTGTCTATCATGACAGATCCCTGCTATAGAGGACTACCCATATGCGGGGATCGACTTCTCTAGAGATCCAGAAATACCAGTGCCCCCTGGTCAGGAGCGAGGGGAGATGGGTAAGTCTCCACCTGTAGTTTTTTTGTTTTCATATGTAATTTTTATGTCTTTTTTGATATATATAATTTTTTGTATGCCAGAGTATTTGATGGGTGAACGTTTATTGTGCGCAGATGTGGGACCCATGCGACCTGCCGACTATGCAAAGAATAGGCGTCGCCCATAGCTAGAAGTCACAGCTACCGCCACTGGGGGAGCAGTAGTAGCAGGGAACCTCCCAGCAGGAGAGGCTAAGAGGGTCCTAAGGTGAATTGAGCGTAACTTCATTGCGCTCACTCGCACAGTACCCATGGCAGAGATAGAGGACCTGCCATCGTCCATGCAGAAGCATGTTGTGGGGGCACCTCAGACATGGGTCCAATTGTTTAGGCATTTATCCCACGCAGTAGATGATTATAACAGGGCCCATAGGCCCTGAATAGACTTTATCCTTTTTGTGTGCCACGAGCACCTTGTTGTATATTTTTTTTGAGGGCATAAGCCCGGTGACTCGTTATTGTTCCCACTTTTGAGGCGCTTGCACCCATCTATGTAATCTCGAGATTTTATGATGTTTATATATGGTTTTTATCTCTTTTTTGTGTCTTATGGATTATGTGTGCAAAAATGTATTTACATGTTTATGTCCATGATATTCTTATATGTGGGAAATATGCCAATCTAAAATGTGATTAGCTAGAGTATCTGTGATTTGATTTAAACTCCTAGGAACATGAAAATATGTAATATAATCAAAGTTGTGTTCCAAGATACGTACCCTAAGGAATCGTTGGTGTAAAGTTGGGTCATGAACCCGGTATATTCTATTTAGTTGCGACACAACCAGTTGAGCATCTAGATAGACCCGGAGACGAGAGATACCCAATGACAAAGTGTCACGAAGCAACTCAATAACTGCACTATACTCAACAACATTATTTGCGGTGTCACCTAAGCATATACCTCTGGAAGATAACAACTAACCTTGTGGTGTAAAGACTACCCAAGCTGCGGAGGCAAGCCTCTGCGTGTGTCGACTAGCATCGTCCGCATACCCAATGAACACCTCAGACTCACTTGACATCTACCATATTAATGAAATATAACATCAATGACACGTCCATAACACATTTTTAAAAGAAATGTAAAAAGTAATAGTACAAAGACTATACATATGTTGCAAAACGTTACCCATAGTGACCTTTCTATGAGTAATACTTCTTGAGGTAGAGCCCATTTCTAGGCTCCTCCAAAGCATTCCCTTCAAAATCGACCAAATGATAAGAACCCTTTTTTAACACCTCTTTGATAATGAAGGGTCTGAACCACATGGGTTTAAACTTTCCTGCTCCCAGGGGGGCCTTAGCTTGGTCATAGACCAGGACAAGGTCTCCCTTAGAAAAAATCTAAGGACGAATGGACCTATCATATTGACACTTGACCTTATGTTTATGAGCCTCGTTGGCCAGGGCCGCATCGCGATGCTGCTAATCAAGCTGCTCAAGGTGTACTAACCACTCTTCAAGTGGAGAAGTGTCTGGCAATAACTATACTGCCAATTTCAGAGATGGGATTTGACATTCAATGGGAAAGACTGCCTCCATCCCATAGACGAATTGGAAAGGTGAGAAATCGGTTGAAGTCTTAATATATGTTTGGTAAGCCCATAATGCCGAGTATAACATCAAATGCCAATTTGACTTGGTTGAGTTGATAGTTCGTTGTAGAATAGTCTTAAGAGTTTTGTTTACAGCTTCCACCTGCCCATTGGCTTGGGGTTAGTAAGGTGAGGAATGTTCTTCCCGTAACCCAAGATTTGATGTTAATTCATACATCATTTGGTTCTGAAAATGACTGCCATGGTCAGTGACAATCTCTCTTGGGACACCGAACCGTGCTATAATCTGGTTGAATAAGAAGAGAGTTGCAGTCTCTCCATCATCTTTAAACATTGGCATAGCTTCGACCCACTTTGTGAAGTAGTCGACAGCTACGATGATGTAGCGGTGCCCCCTTGCTGATGGGGGGTTACATTTAGTGTAATCAATCCCCCACTTAGTGAAGGGACCAACTGTGATGACAGGAAACATGGGAGCTGGATGTGCCCTCATCTTCCAAGAAAATATTTGGCACGGATGGAACTTCTTGACCGACTCGATACAATCTTTGATAAGTGTGGGCTAGAAGTAACCTGCTCATAAAATATTTTGGGCTATTGCCAACCCAGATAAGTGACTTCCACAAGCTCCTGTATGATAATCATTGAGCACTATGACAACCTCCTCATGAGTGAGACATCGACGCAAGATGCAGTCTACACCTCTCCGATACAATGTATCATCGAGTATGAGATAATTCTTAGCCTGATGGCATATTCGCTGATGCTTGTCACGAGAAGCATAGGTGGGGCACTTCAAAGTCTAGATATAGATCAGTATATCTCCATACTAGGGGTCTAAAGATTCAATCAAAAACGTATCCCCCCCCGGATAGGCGATTCCTCAGGTACAACGTCACCTGACTCAACCGAAAGCTCCGAAATAAGTTCTGTGAAGACCAATGACTTCTTGGACTTTGTTGAAACGAAGTCTAAGTCAAATTCTTGGAGGATAACCATCCATATAATAATTTTCCCACCGATAACTCATCGTGTCAACATGTACTGTAATGGATTCACGACAGCGATGACAATGGTCTTACGAAACATAACATAGTGACAGAACTGTTGAATAGCATGTACTGCTGCCAACGCAAGTTTTTTCGAGATGGGAATAATTAAGTTCCGGTCCTACGAGGCCTTGGCTCAGGTAATAGATCACGTATTTTGAAAACGAAGCATATTCCTGAACTAAAACCATGCCTATGGTTGACTCTGCGGCAACCATATATAATAAGAAGTCTTTGTTATAATTAGGTGGCCATAGGAGAGGTGCGGTGGTGAGGGCATGTTTTAAGGGATTGAAAGAGCATTGAGTGGCTTCATCCCCAAAAAAGGGAACATCTTTCTTAAGTAAACGCATAAATCCCTTGGTGATTTTGGCATAGTTGGTGATGAAGCGTCGTAAGAAGTTCGCCTTGACTTGAAGACTTTGAAGTTGTAAGATTGTGCGTGGGGGAGGCAACTGGATTATTGCCTCCACCTTAAGAGGATCCACCATGATCCCTGTCGTTGATATGATGAAACCTAACAAACGTCCTCACATGACGCAAAAGATGCACTTGTTGGGATTCAAGCGAATCTTGAAGTAGCAACAATGTTCGAAGATTTGTCTGAGGTGTGTAGGATGATCCTTTTTCTTGTGAGAGCGTGATGCTAAATCATATAAATAGGCCTCGACGATATGTTTGAGGTCATGAAACGTAAAATACATGGCCCACTGGAAAGTGGCTCCATCATTCTTAAGGCTAAAAGGCATCTTACGATAGGCGAATGTACCCCACGGATAAATAAATGTTGTTTTGTGTTGGTCTTTAGGTTTGATTTGGATTTGATTATATCCTGAAAAACCATCCATGAACGAAAAGGATTCACAACCGGTGCATCCATCAATGATCTGGTCAATGAATGGTGTTGGAAAATTATCTTTGGGACATGCCTTGTTCAAATCATGGAAATCCGTACATACACGAATCGTGCCTTGTTTTTTATTGACCAGCATGGGGTTTGACACCCATTGAGTCAAATGGATAGGGTAAATGAACCCTGCCTTGAGAAATTTCTCAACCTCAAGCTTAATGGATGCTTCTTTCTTAGGATTGACTGGACAAAGTTTTTTTCGAACAGGCTTAGCATCAGGATACATTGTGATTTCATGTTCAACTATTTTCGGATCGATACCTAGCATTTCCTCATAAGACCAGGCAAAAACGTCACGGAATTCTTTGAAAAGATCCATGTAAATTTAAACCTCTTAGGGGGAGCAATCTTATCCGACGAAGACATTCTCCATGATGCCAAGGTTTTGGGATATGTTGAGAGGTATAGTTGTAGCCATAGTCGCCATATTTCCCTCAGCATAAATTTCCTATGTAGCTAAGAGATTAACAGGACATGGTTGATCTCCCGTCACGGTGATAGCGAATTTTCCTGCCTCGATTCGGCTTAGCTCTAGGAGGATATATGATCTGTGATGAAGATCCTCCCAAGGTTTATCCGAACTAGTCATTGCTTCAATTACTGCTTCGTCAGATGGAAATACTAAGTCTAACAAATCAACATTGGTGAGAGAACCCTGAGCCCAGATAGGCTCTAAAAGTGGATCCAAATCTTGTGCGGGAGTCAGATCAGGGTTAGTTGAAGCTTGTTGGACTAAAGAGTACGCTACTTCAGTGGCTGACAAGGGCATGGACATGTTAGAGTGCCCTGTCTCATCCATCGTTGTTGATGGGGAAGGAAGAATCCATGGATCCTCAAAGTAAGTCGTGCGGAACGACGAAACATGAAAACTCTTAGCCTTGTGGTGATGCGATATAAAATTGACATCGTCATGAGGAGGTGGGTAATCGAAGGTACCCATCAAGGATGGGCACAAACCAACTCCTACGTTAACGACATCGGCTTGAGGATTATCAATCATGTGGACTGTGGATGCCCCCAAAGCTGGGTCAGGTCTAGCGAAGGACAACTGAATGATGGTCACTATCCGACCCTCGTGTGGAAACAAAAAGACTCAGAAAAATATAGAAACCACAGCTTGCATAGCATAAGTCCATATCCAACCTAACAAGAGGTTATAGTCAAGGGGAGCATCGACTACCTCTACGTTGACGCACACGGTATTCCCTCCTAACTGCACAGGAAAAGAAGGGACGATGCCATGTGGTCGGAAAGAATGATCGTCGAACGCAGTGAGGAGAGTAGGTGACGGAGACAAAGTAGGTTGGTCAATGGCCTTCCAACATGCTAACAACATAATGCAGGTTGAGGTGCCCTCGTTGACCACTGTGCGAAAGATATTTCGTGTAAAAGTTTTCGTGGGATGAGCCACTACTATATGAAAAGCTACGTGGTAAGGCAGACGAGGTTTTAATTCGGTTGCATCTAGCATGATTGTACCCAGGTTACAAGTCTCAGTAGAGCCTAACGCAGTCAACAAGGCTTTCCTCTAAGCAGGGCAGCTTTGGATGACCTCCAAAGTGGACATCGCACAAGGGGTTTGTGATAAATCTTCCACCACAGCGTAATTCTAGGCGGCCCTTGCGTTTGGATTGTGAGAATATTTCTTAAACAAACCCTTTGGAATGTGTGTCATTCTTTCTCCCAATGTCTTCTCGATCTGTAGAGGAAGTGATGGGAGTTCGACTTTTTTACCCTTCTCAGAGGCACTTGGTTTACTATATTCATGTTCTCTAGTCATTATTAAAGAATCACCCCTAACCATATATGCGTTTGTGGATGAGGAATTGTTTGGGGGAGGACAGGTTTTTTGGTTTCCCCCTTCGGCACTTGTAGAGGCTTGAGTTAAATTTTGCCCATGCTGAAAGGAATTAGTCAACATGACTTGTTGTTTCTATGTGACAAAATTTTGGGCCTCTGGAATTCAAGGACATAGATGGGTTGAGTGGTATTCCACACACAAGTTGCATGGATACCTCGCCTTCTGTTTTTCCGTGGTGCCCTCGCCAGCATTATCAGTGGGTTGTTTCTCCCCCTTACCCATCTTTCATTGTTTTTTCTTCCCTTCAGGCTCCTGGGTGGCCTTTGGGTTAGTTGTCTACATGGAGTATACTTCCGATTTTTGGGTAGGAGGAGTAGCCAAAGCAGTAGTATGGCTAGCCACTGAGTGTTGTATAGATAACTATTGCAATTTCTTTGTCAATTTCTCAACAAGCTTGGTTTGTGTTGAACCAACAATACCATCGGCATGTGGTCCAGCTCTCTATCTAGTTTTATCCAATATCGATCATGGTGCATCCGGCAGTATGTCGTATAATAAACCAAACTGAGAATAGATAAGCTCAAACTGTTGATCCCTCATGATGGCATCTTCTTCGGAGAAAACTCTAGAAGTTGCGACGTCTTTGGATAATTGTGGGACCAGATACTTAAGGAACCACTCAAGTAGGAATGTTGGTGGGACTGGTACTTTGATTAGACTCTTCTGGCGTCTCCACTCTTAGATATGATCAAAGATATGGTCCACTGTTGTCTGTTTCAAATTGGTGAGCAACTCTGTGCCAGCATCATATCTTACAGGTAACTAGAAATGGTTAAGGAAGGCCATCGCCAGTTCGCCAAAGGAAGAGTATCTGGAGTGATCGCGCTCAATGTACCATTTCGTGACACTCCCGATAAGAGTGTGTTAAAATAATCGCAACCAAACGCAGTCATCTTTCAACGAGTTAGATGAACACCAAAGATGGAAGGTAGTCACATGATCACCTAGATCTTCATTAGGCTTGGCCTCAAACTTTGGAATGTTCGAAGGAAACTTTGTTGGCATAGGAGGCCAACATGGATCGTGACAAATAGGATCACTTAACAACCTTGTCAAATTTGACAAGTGTAACGTCGCCAGGAATGGTAGTTTGGGTTGCTACTGATAGCTTGGGAAAAAGGGTCTTGGGGTTTGACTAGCACTAGGTTGCCAGGAAACGTTTGGCTGCTGGCCTGGATTCTGGTAGAAACCATGGACCTGACCAATGTAAGGATTTTGCATCTGTGGAGACATCATTGGCTGGTTCCACATAAAGGACATAGAATGTTGGTCATGCATCGTGTTTGAAGGACTTTGGGAAGGATTACCCCATGTCGGTCCTACTGGGAGAGGCATAGNAAATGCCAATTTGACTTGGCTGAGTTGATAGTTCGTTGTAGAATAGTCTTAAGAGTTTTGTTTACAACTTCCACCTGCCCATTGGCTTGGGGGTAGTAAGGTGAGGAATGTTCTTCCCGTAACCCAAGATTTGATGTTAATTCATACATCATTTGGTTCTGAAAGTGACTGCCATGGTCAGTGACAATCTCTCTTGGGACACCGAACCGTGCTATAATCTGGTTGAATAAGAAGAGAGTTGCAGTCTCTCCATCATCTTTAAACATTGGCATAGCTTCAACCCACTTTGTGAAGTAGTCGACAGCTACGATGATATAGCGGTGCCCCCTTGCTGATGGGGGGTTACATTTAGTGTAATCAATCCCCCACTTAGTGAAGGGACCAACTGTGATGACAGGAAACATGGGAGCTGGATGTGCCCTCATCTTCCAAGAAAAGATTTGGCACGGATGGAACTTCTTGAACGACTCCATACAATCTTTGATAAGTGTGGGCTAGAAGTAACCTGCTCATAAAATCTTTTGGGCTGTTGCCAACCCAGATAAGTGACTGCCACAAGCTCTTGTATGACAATCGTTGAGCACTATGACATCCTCCTCATGAGTGAGACATCGACGCAAGATGCAGTCTACACCTCTCCGATACAATGTATCATTGAGTATGAGATAATTCTTAGCCTGATGGCATATTCGTTGATGCTTGTCACGAGAAGCATAGGTGGGGCACTTCAAAGTCTAGATATAGATCATTATATATCCATACTAGGGGTCTAAAGATTCAATCAAAAACGTATCCCCCCCGGATAGGCGATTCCTCAGGTACAACGTCACCTGACTCAACCGGAAGCTCCGAAATAAGTTCTGTGAAGACCAATGACTTCTTAGACTTTGTTGAAACGAAGTCTAAGTCAAAGTCTTGGAGGATAACCATCCATATACTAATTTTCCCACCGATAACTCATCATGTCAACATGTACTGGAATGGATTCACGACAGCGATGACAATGGTCTTACGAAACAGAACATAGTGACGGAACTGTTGAATAGCATGTACTGCTGCCAACGCAAGTTTTTCGAGATGGGAATAATTATGTTCCGGTCCTACGAGGCCTTGGCTCAGGTAATAGATCACGTATTTTGAAAACGAAGCATATTCCTGAACTAAAACCATGCCTATGGTTGACTCTGCGGCAGCCAGATATAATAAGAAGTCTTTGTTATAATTAGGTGGCCATAGGAGAGGTGCGGTGGTGAGGGCATGTTTTAAGGCATTGAAAGAGCGTTGAGTGGCTTCATCCCCAAAAAAGGGAACATCTTTCTTAAGTAAACGCATAAATCCCTTGGTGATTTTGGCATAGTTGGTGATGAAGCGTCGTAAGAAGTTCGCCTTGCCTTGAAGACTTTGAAGTTGTAAGATTGTGCGTGGGGGAGGCAACTGGATTATTGCCTCCACCTTAAGAGGATCCACCATGATCCTTGTCGTTGATATGATGAAACCTAACAAACATCCTCACATGACGCAAAAGATGCACTTGTTGGAATTCAAGCGAATCCTGAAGTAGCAACAATGTTCGAAGATTAGTCTGAGGTGTGTAGGATGATCCTTTTTCTTGTGAGAGCGTGATGCTAAATCATATAAATAGGCCTCGAGGATATGTTTGAGGTCATGAAACGTAAAATACATGGCCCACTGGAAAGTGGCTCCATCATTCTTAAGGCTAAAAGGCATCTTACGATAGGCGAATGTACCCCATGAATAAATAAATGTTGTTTTGTGTTGGTCTTTAGGTTTGATTTGGATTTGATTATATCCTGAAAAACCATCCATGAACGAAAAGGCTTCACAACCGGTGCATCCATCAATGATCTGGTCAATGAATGGTGTTGGAAAATTATCTTTGGGACATGCCTTGTTCAAATCACAGAAATCCGTACATACACAAATCGTGCCTTGTTTTTTATTGACCAGCATGGGGTTTGACACCCATTGAGTCAAATGGATAGGGTAAATGAACCCTGCCTTGAGAAATTTCTCAACCTCAAGCTTAATGGATGATTCTTTCTTAGGATTGACTGGACAAAGTTTTTTTCGAACAAGCTTAGCATCAGGATACATTGTGATTTCATGTTCAACTATTTTCGGATCGATACCTAGCATTTCCTCATAAGACCAGGCAAAAACGTCACGAAATTCTTTGAAAAGATCCATGTAAATTTAAACCTCTTAGGGGGAGCAATCTTCTCCGACGAAGACATTCTCCATGATGCCAAGGTTTTGGGAGATGTTGAGAGGTATAGTTGTAGCCATAGTCGCCATATTTCCCTCAGCATAAATTTCCTATGTAGCTAAGAGATTAACAGGACATGGTTGATCTCCCGTCACGGTGATAGCGAATTTTCCTGCCTCGATTCGGCTTAGCTCTAGGAGGATATATGATCTGTGATGAAGATCCTCCCAAGGTTTATCCGAACTAGTCATTGCTTCAATTACTGCTTCGTCAGATGGAAATACTAAGTCTAACAAATCAACATTGGTGAGAGAACCCTGAGCCCAGATAGGCTCTAAAAGTGGATCCAAATCTTGTGCGGGAGTCAGATCAGGGTTAGTTGAAGCTTGTTGGACTAAAGAGTACGCTACTTCAGTGGCTGACAAGGGCATGGACATGTTAGAGTGCCCTGTCTCATCCATCGTTGTTGATGGGGAAGGAAGAATCCATGGATCCTCAAAGTAAGTCGTGCGGAACGACGAAACATGAAAACTCTTAGCCTTGTGGTGATGCGATATAAAATTGACATCGTCATGAGGAGGTGGGTAATCGAAGGTACCCATCAAGGATGGGCACAAACCAACTCCTACGTTAACGACATCGGCTTGAGGATTATCAATCATGTGGACTGTGGATGCCCCCAAAGCTGGGTCAGGTCTAGCGAAGGACAACTGAATGATGGTCACTATCCGACCCTCGTGTGGAAACAAAAAGACTCAGAAAAATATAGAAACCACAGCTTGCATAGCATAAGTCCATATCCAACCTAACAAGAGGTTATAGTCAAGGGGAGCATCGACTACCTCTACGTTGACGCACACGGTATTCCCTCCTAACTGCACAGGAAAAGAAGGGACGATGCCATGTGGTCGGAAAGAATGATCGTCGAACGCAGTGAGGAGAGTAGGTGACGGAGACAAAGTAGGTTGGTCAATGGCCTTCCAACATGCTAACAACATAATGCAGGTTGAGGTGCCCTCGTTGACCACTGTGCGAAAGATATTTCGTGTAAAAGTTTTCGTGGGATGAGCCACTACTATATGAAAAGCTACGTGGTAAGGCAGACGAGGTTTTAATTCGGTTGCATCTAGCATGATTGTACCCAGGTTACAAGTCTCAGTAGAGCCTAACGCAGTCAACAAGGCTTTCCTCTAAGCAGGGCAGCTTTGGATGACCTCCAAAGTGGACATCGCACAAGGGGTTTGTGATAAATCTTCCACCACAGCGTAATTCTAGGCGGCCCTTGCGTTTGGATTGTGAGAATATTTCTTAAACAAACCCTTTGGAATGTGTGTCATTCTTTCTCCCAATGTCTTCTCGATCTGTAGAGGAAGTGATGGGAGTTCGACTTTTTTACCCTTCTCAGAGGCACTTGGTTTACTATATTCATGTTCTCTAGTCATTATTAAAGAATCACCCCTAACCATATATGCGTTTGTGGATGAGGAATTGTTTGGGGGAGGACAGGTTTTTTGGTTTCCCCCTTCGGCACTTGTAGAGGCTTGAGTTAAATTTTGCCCATGCTGAAAGGAATTAGTCAACATGACTTGTTGTTTCTATGTGACAAAATTTTGGGCCTCTGGAATTCAAGGACATAGATGGGTTGAGTGGTATTCCACACACAAGTTGCATGGATACCTCGCCTTCTGTTTTTCCGTGGTGCCCTCGCCAGCATTATCAGTGGGTTGTTTCTCCCCCTTACCCATCTTTCATTGTTTTTTCTTCCCTTCAGGCTCCTGGGTGGCCTTTGGGTTAGTTGTCTACATGGAGTATACTTCCGATTTTTGGGTAGGAGGAGTAGCCAAAGCAGTAGTATGGCTAGCCACTGAGTGTTGTATAGATAACTATTGCAATTTCTTTGTCAATTTCTCAACAAGCTTGGTTTGTGTTGAACCAACAATACCATCGGCATGTGGTCCAGCTCTCTATCTAGTTTTATCCAATATCGATCATGGTGCATCCGGCAGTATGTCGTATAATAAACCAAACTGAGAATAGATAAGCTCAAACTGTTGATCCCTCATGATGGCATCTTCTTCGGAGAAAACTCTAGAAGTTGCGACGTCTTTGGATAATTGTGGGACCAGATACTTAAGGAACCACTCAAGTAGGAATGTTGGTGGGACTGGTACTTTGATTAGACTCTTCTGGCGTCTCCACTCTTAGATATGATCAAAGATATGGTCCACTGTTGTCTGTTTCAAATTGGTGAGCAACTCTGTGCCAGCATCATATCTTACAGGTAACTAGAAATGGTTAAGGAAGGCCATCGCCAGTTCGCCAAAGGAAGAGTATCTGGAGTGATCGCGCTCAATGTACCATTTCGTGACACTCCCGATAAGAGTGTGTTAAAATAATCGCAACCAAACGCAGTCATCTTTCAACGAGTTAGATGAACACCAAAGATGGAAGGTAGTCACATGATCACCTAGATCTTCATTAGGCTTGGCCTCAAACTTTGGAATGTTCGAAGGAAACTTTGTTGGCATAGGAGGCCAACATGGATCGTGACAAATAGGATCACTTAACAACCTTGTCAAATTTGACAAGTGTAACGTCGCCAGGAATGGTAGTTTGGGTTGCTACTGATAGCTTGGGAAAAAGGGTCTTGGGGTTTGACTAGCACTAGGTTGCCAGGAAACGTTTGGCTGCTGGCCTGGATTCTGGTAGAAACCATGGACCTGACCAATGTAAGGATTTTGCATCTGTGGAGACATCATTGGCTGGTTCCACATAAAGGACATAGAATGTTGGTCATGCATCGTGTTTGAAGGACTTTGGGAAGGATTACCCCATGTCGGTCCTACTGGGAGAGGCATAGNACATGACTTGTTGTTTCTATGTGACAAAATTTTGGGCCTCTGGAAGTCAAGGACATAGATGGGTTGAGTGGTCTTCCACACACAAGTTGCATGGATACCTCGCCTTCTGTTTTTCCGTGGTGCCCTCGCCAACATTATCAGTGGGTTGTTTCTCCCCCTTACCCTTCTTTCGTTGTTTTTTCTCCCCTTCAGGCTCCTGGGTGGCCTTTGGGTTAGTTGTCTGCACGGAGTATACTTTCGATGTTTGGGTAGGAGGAGTAGCCAAAGAAGTAGTATTGCTAGCCACTGAGTGTTGTATAGATAACTATTGTAATTTCTTTGTCAATTTCTCAACAGGCTTGGTTTGTGTTGAACCAACAATACCATCGGCATGTGGTCCAGCTCTCTATCTAGTTTTATCCAGTATCGATCATGGTGCATCCGGCAGTATGTCGTATAATAAACCAAACTGAGAATAGATAAGCTCAAACTGTTGATCCCTCATGATGGCATCTTCTTCGGAGAAAACTCCAGAAGTTGCGACGTCTTTGGATAATTGTGGGACCAGATACTTAAGGAACCACTCAAGTAGGAATGCTGGTGAGACTGGTACTTTGATTAGACTCTTCTGGCGTCTCCACTCTTAGATATGATCAAAGATATGGTCCACTGTTGTCTGTTTCAAATTGGTGAGCAACTCTGTTCCAGCATCATATCTTACAGGTAACTAGAAATGGTTAAGGAAGGCCATCGCCAGTTCGCCAAAGGAAGAGTATCCGGAGTGATCGAGCTCGATGTACCATTTCGTGACACTCCCGATAAGAGTGTGTTGAAACAATCGCAACCAAACGCAATCATCTTTCAATGAGTTAGATGAACACCAAAGATGGAAGGTAGTCACATGATCACCTAGATCTTCATTAGGCTTGGCCTCAAACTTTGGAATGTTCGAAGGAAAATTTGTTGGCATAGGAGGCCAACATGGATCGTGACAAATAGGATCATTTAACAACCTTGTCAAATTTGACAAGTTTAACGTCGCCAGGAATGGTAGTTTGGGTTGCTACTGATAGCTTGGGAAAAAGGGTCTTGGGGTTTGACTAGCACCAGGTTGCCAGGAAACGTTTGGCTGCTGGCCTGGATTCTGGTAGAAACCATGGACCTGACCAATGTAAGGATTTTGCATTTGTGGAGACATCATTGGCTGGTTCCACATAAAGGACATAGAATGTTGGTCATGCATCGTGTTTGAAGGACTTTGGGAAGGATTACCCCATGTCGGTCCTACTGGGAGAGGCATAGAAGTCTGTCCAGGGTTCCATTGAATATGGAAAGAATTACCCCAGAATGACATTCCATAGGAGGGAATGGATCCTTGTGTTGAGTTCCAAGGTCCTACTATATGTGCCCTCGATGCAGGAATAGTACCGTGTGCTAGAGTAGACTGTCCAAAAATGGGAGTGCCCCAAGATGGGAAAGAAGCAGATGCGAAAGTGTTGTTACCAAACGTCTCGTTCCAAACAAACGGTGATGAACCTATTGACAGAGTTTTCACAGGTGTTCCTTGACTCCCGACTCCAAATGAACTTGTGTGTGCAGGCTGCCTAGCGGACTGCTGATGCAGACCACCAGGCGAAGGGGACGACGGAGAGATATGACCTCCAGCGTAAGGAAGTGCATTAAAAGGGATAGGAATGCCCCCAAGTTGACCTTGCAGAGGATCATTAGAGCTCCCTGCCCCCATACCCAAAGTCTGTAAAGTGGAGTGAGTGAGTGCAGGACTTGTGCCTGAACTAGGCATACCGTATGAGAACGAAGAGCCTATCACACTAGGTGTGAAGAGAGTTGTCGCCACTGTGATAGATGGGGTCGGTCCACTATGCGACGTAGTTGCATCCGAGACCATGGTGGCCTGGAACGACGATGACAAGTTAGGAGATTCTTCTCCTGTGGTAGCAATGGTGGTGGGAATGGAAGAATTCCTAGAGGAAGTAACAATGTTTGTTTCCATACCTGTGTGAGGCACTGACAGGCATTCGTAAAATTGGATAGGTACATTGACCGATGGCCAAGTATCAGTGGTTGTGGTTTCAACCGAGCCAAGATTGGTATTTGATTCCTCTGGGAGTTGTTCGGGCACAATGGTTTGTAACCCGGTTGCTTCGAAATACCCTTATTGGTCTTGGTTC
>JZKD02S1846282.1:576510-593496 GCA_000966675.3 Picea glauca | reverse complement strand
CAATTCTTACCACTTCTCTTCTGTCCTGCAATTCTTCTATGCTTCTATTTATTCTGCAATTCTTCTCTACTTGAAGTTGTTTCTGCAATTCTTCTCTTGCTTCTGTCTATTCAGCCTCTGTTACTCATCTCTGAGTTTTATCTCACACTACACATACTGTCAGTCTCACACTATGCATACTGTAATTTGCCCTTTCTTACAATTCAACGTATTTTTCATTCAGAACAACCAACCATTCATAGTCACTCCATATTTATTTTATGCACTTCACACCCCTTCAGTTATGCCTTGAATACCTGGGCCAACAACGCTTCAGCAACTTAATCGCCAACCGTCCAAGAACCATGATTTTTTTCTGCTAGCTAAATCATAACTGAACAGTTAATCATAAAGATCAACAGTAGCCCTTCGATCATATGCTCAAATAACCAGCACCATTGGATTAAATCTATAGGGTCTTGTGTTTATCCCATATGCCCACTGGATGTGACCATGGGCCTAATCAAGATGTGTTTCTCATTTCGCATTTCGGAAATCCTGTGTCGAAGGGTCTCGGCGCTCCAAGTTGTGATCCCCAAAATGGACCTTATCTCTGCTAGCTCCTCCCTCTCACATGACCATTGGCAGTGACCACAGCCTACACCAAAAGGTGTTTCTCATTTCGCAAACTTGTGAACTTCATCGAGCCTGATCAATGGTCGATATCTCCAAATATACAATGGTCCAGATCTCATTGCAATCTCGTGTTTCTAGATTCCTATGATGAAGGGTCTCGACACTCCAAGTTGTGATTCCCAAAATGGATCTTAGCAATTAACTCCTTCCCTTAAGCCTTCAATGATGTGACCTTGTCTATGACCATGGGCCAGACCTTATCGCGATTTGCAAGGTTAGAGAATTTATTTCCTTTGACTTTCCAGTCAGCGAAATGTTAATCCCTTGCCACATGTCCCTCTTGGATCAACGGTCAAGATCTTATCATGATTTCACAACTTCACGGGCCTTCGTCATGCTTGACCAATGGTCCACGATCTCCCTTTGATCAATGACTCAGATTAAGTCATGGTTTCTCATTTCACAATTTCATCATTCTTGTCATGAGTGTCCTTAACACCTCCAACTCTGGGTATCCAAAACTCTGAAATGGAGTCAGATCAACGGTCCACAATATTGATGATTCGACAATCAAGATCTTTTCGTGATCTCACATATCGTGAGTTTCTATCGTGAGTTGCTTCCTTGACTCCTCCAACTCCCAATATCCGAAACTCCAAAATGAAACCTTTGTCATGCTCTGATCTATCGCCATGTGTCCCTCTTGGATCAACGATCCAGATCTTATCACGATTTCTCATATCGCAAGTTGGAAGGTTAGAGCACTTCCTTCCTTTGACTTTCCAGTCAGTGAAATGTTAATCCCTTGCCATGTGTACTCCTCGACAATGGACGTCCCTCCTGCTTTTAGGACTTTTAAGCCCGCTTCATCTTGTACTTAAATATCATGCTCATTCTTCTGGATCCAACAATGGTCAGTCCTCGCGCTCAGATCCAACGTATGATATTTGTTCTCCTATTTTGTGTTTTCCTCCTATTTGTATCCATATCTAACGATCATTGGGAATTCGGGATGGGTGATCCAACGATCACTGGTGCTCCTCATTGTTGATCTTGTCATTTCCATGCCATCATCGCTCTGCTAAACGTGCTGATATTTGCCATCAATGACATCGCCATCAATGAAAAACACGCATACTCTGCCTTTATCTGAAAACATGCCAACATATTAATAATTGAATACTTATGTGAGGGTTGTTAGAGAAAAGTTCCAATTGTTTTACAATTGATCAACAAATATTTACAAACCAAATTAACCTATAAACCAAACTAAACTAAATTAACTTATAAACTAACCTAAATTAATGACAGTAATACTCAGATTGTTGATACAAACATGAACAATGATCAAAATAGGCACGAAGGAATTGAGATAAATCTTGAAACAATATGAGATGTAATTATGAATTCATGCACACACGCATAAATTGTTATAAAATATCGGAATTCATTAATGAAGATATTTTCATAATGCAAGTTAGGTCATGAAAAGGGGTCAAAGAAGACATGGTTGTGTGAGAAATAAAAAGGAAAAGGTCACCAAACAGAATACCAATTATATATAGGAACATGACCAGTTTTGATTACTATAATAAGTGTTGATTCTCGTCAACACCGCAAAGTGAACAATTAATGGGGCAAACATTGAAATTTTCTCAAACTTTTCATGTAGCCATTGAAATTTGACATGGTTTCACTAGATGCATGCCTTAACAATATGGGAGGGTTTCAAGACTCAAATATTACTCATATTATACCCACATAAGATAATGCTTTGTAACTAGGTGGCCAATAGGTGGAATATGGTCAATAGCTTAGATGAGAGAAAAAATCAAAGATAAGATCAAATAATTGAGGAATCTTGTGCAATATTTCGAGTACTTGTTTATCAAGTATTAGTGTGGTTTGAAAAAATTTTGATATAGTCCATAAATATTTATCGAGGTTAGGTCATGAAAAGGGGTCAAAGAAGACATGGTCGTGTGTCTAAAAAAGGAAAAGGTGACCAAAGAGAAGACCAATTAGATATAGGCACGCCATTGGAAAATGATGGGAAATGACCCAAATGTACTAATGTTATTATATTGTTGACCTCCTATGTCTATCACAACATTCTCCTCTTGAATCTTGTACATATTTGAAGTACGCTCCCTCATCAAATCGAATTCATGAAAATCCTTCTCTTCATGTCCGACTGACTTGAAAAAATTGCAAAACAAGTTCCTTGGTGTACTCTGATACTTCTATAGTAATGGAAACTCAGTTGGATGATGTCCCTATTTATTACATATCTCACAATAACCCCCTCCTGGTAATGGATTCAGTGCTCCGGTTTCCAAATACTACATGAATGTTCGGCATTCTTCCTTGTGATAGCCTTCAATCCTACACTTGGTACACCGAACTTGTTCTTGTTTCTCCATCCCTTTTGTAAGTTCTACCAACTTAATTTTTAATGCACCCAATTGTGTCTGAACGTGTGTCATATCTCCATTGACTCCTGGGATGATTCCAATTTCATTGTGTTAGCACTAAGAGTCACCCTCGGATTGTGAGAGGATAAGCCCAATACCCATCAAAGTGTTTGGTGGATGTTTGATTTATGAATGGAGGTCAAATGGACAAAACTCAATACCATAATGAATTTAACACAGAAACTGGGCACGCAATGCACAAGGAAGTGAGGGCCTCATTAACTTCAAACAGTGAATTGAGTTTAAAGGTGAGGAGATGGAATAATTAGTGAGAGAGGTGAACAAAATTTTTGTGGGCATCGGCTTTCAAGCAGCTTGGTGAAGAAAAACTCAGGCTCAATACTACTCTTGAACTAAAGCTTCAGACACTAAAATAAGTTCAAACAACACAGTCATAGAAGCATAATGATCAAACATACATCACAATGTGACTACAACAACTCAACTGGATCCTCCATGCCCGATCCATTCACAGTAAGAGGGAATAAGACAGCAAAGAATCTGACTAAAACTGGTCATGCCACTACTATAATAAAACCTACATTACAATAGCATCACAATCGTCGACTGGATCCTCCATGCCCGGGTGTTTTAGCACAGTTTTTACAAAGAGATGAGAAAAAATGACTTCTATTAATGTGAAAGTTTCAAATTTGATACATGACCAGAGATCATCTTCTGGCATCAAAATATTACAAAATAGGGAGCTTTTCTCAACCAGTTGACGACCATAACAAAATACAAAAACAACCTATTTATACTCCGAACTACTCGCGACCATCATGAGCATGATTGGGCCACTACATTTAAGGCTTTCCATCCACATCTTATTATGTTAGATTGTGCATGCATCCTTATTTCAGACGCGAGCTCGGATCAGCATGGGCTTGTAGGGAAATCCATCCAGAGGGGAACTTCATGCTGACAATCTACCTCCACAGCCAGTCCTTCCATGATTTCTATTTATGGAGTGAGACGAGATTTCAACCATCGCTCCTCCTTCATTAACTAATATTTTATCGGGATAAGGACGAGGTTGAACACTCAGGGATTTTTCATGCATTGCTAGTGGTTCTTCAAGTCAACTCGACACCTTGAAACCATGATGTTCTTTCTCTGTAACCAACACGGGAATCCTCAACCTCTGGTGCAGATTTTGTGAAATCTGCACCTTTTTCTCCGTGCTCCCAAAGCTTTTGGTGTTATCTTCTTCTCCACTGCACCTTTCCTACATATGACCTAGGTCCATGACCTGGCACTCATCTCCAAAGGCGCTTTCAGGATTTCTCTTTTCGGGGAACTTGCGCATTGCTTCATGCAAATCCTCTAATTTGCGAGGTTGTGAATCCATTTCTCTCATCACCACATGCCCCTCAAGATCTACGGTCCATATTTCCTTTGGATTTTGAGAACCAAAAAATTGCGCACTCCTCATTCCAAATCTCTCGTAGTGACTTTCTCCGTATCTTGTATCTGGCGCTACATGTATTTTTTATCAATGGCTCATGCTCATTTTGGGTTTCGAGACTTCGGGCCTTTGGATGAATAACTTTAACAATATTTTGAAGTCCCAACTTCCGCAAAAATTTCCCCATTGTCGATCTCTCCCAATGAGATCTAACGGTCGAGACTTATCATGTTCTTGATCTTTGACTTCGGGCCTTAGCTCTTCGGCTCTTCGGCACTTCGGTGCTTCGGGACTCTAGCACTTTGGCACCTCGACTCTTTGGGACTTCTCAATGCTTAACTACCACAATCCTCTGGAGCACCAAATTCTGGAGGGATATACCTCTACATGTCCCCTTTAATATCTACAACTCATGCTCACTTTGGGCTTTGAGGTTTTCAATGGCATTATACTTCGTGAAACTTTGAAATTTTAAATGCCTGTGATTCGTTGATCTGAACTGCTCCTGGAATCTCCATCACTGAAAGATTAAAACTGCTTGCTACTTACGCTTCGAGCCCAAAATGAGTTGTTATGAAAGTTTTTCTTTGTGTCCATGGTTGCGGCCTGTGTGAACAAGGACCTGGACAACTTTTTTGTGGGTTGGGAAAAATAGGTAGACCAGTGACTGCAAAAGAAAGGGGATGAGTGCTTAACCTTAGAGAAAAATAGAACACGCTTTGGGCCAAGACTTATTTCGGAAATGAGATCAAGGGAAATCAGGGCACACAAATGAACAAGGGCAAACAAAAAATGATTTTACCAGTCGAAAGGGGGAAAAAATTAAGACTTGGCCTACAAGAGGGGGAGGGGGACAGGGAAAAGATACAGACTTAGGTACCAACAACAAACACATACGACTCCAGACAACATCATGTGATAACATTTGGCTCCACAAGGGATGGCATGTTCCCTGCGAGCTGCCAAGAATGCATAGTTCCAGTGCCTTAGTTGTTGGGCTATGGATTCAAGCTCGAAATGACGCTGAAGAAAATGGGGAGATATATACATTATTCTACTAAAAATAAAAATGAAAACAAACACATGGGATCCAAAAGGAGCTTATTTATGTACAATCCTGGGCTAACTGATTTTTGCAAAGTGCTAGGTGAAAGTGAACTTCCACCAGAGCCATTCAAGTAACCTCCTAATTGAAAACTTATTTAATTTGTCGTTGATCAATAAAAGATAATGAAACTGTGACAAAAAATCGATTACATTTTGTACCTCTCTTCCTAATGTTGAAAGTAAGACAAAGTTTGGTGGCTTCAATACTTGGAAAAAATGCAACTCCATGAACTCCCTTACATGGTCATAAAATATGTGATAAAGCTTACTGGGTTGGCAACATAAAGAATACTATGTCTTATTGTTTCTCACATCTGGCTGAATGTAAGTGGCAAGCATAGGTGAGTGAAAGGTGGATGCAGGTTGTTGATCCACTTCTTCTTTGTCTACTCTGATAACATCAGCTAGTTGAGGGTAATATATCTCTTCACGTATATCAATGAATGAGTGTTTCTCCTTAACATGCTTCTCAGTGTTTTCTGCGGACCCAGAATGGTTGATTTCCACACAATGCTTTTCCTTAATGTATAAAGGAAAAGGATCTATAGTATGGTCTTGGAAATATTTCATATCCACATCGGAATCTGATTCATAGATGTCATACACAGACTGGTTTCTCCCCAAGTCAACAAATGTAAGGTAGGGATCTACTCTTCTTCCTCTGAGTACTCGTCAAAGATGGGTGAGCGCAAAACTCTTTTATATTGCAAAAAAATATGAGTGACCTCTGGATTTTTCTCTTCAATCCTAGGTGAAATTACATCATGGGAAACCTCTTGAAGGAAAAGAGAAGAATCCTTCTCCACAACTATCTCTTCTTTTAAATCCGAGACAGTAGGGGTATCAAAGGAAGAATATGATACATCTATGGCTATGCAATCTTCAACACTATCATTAATCATATATGGAAGGCCTTCTTCTCGGGAAATAGAAAGAGAAAATATTTCATCCACAACTACAAAATACTGACTTTTGTCCTCACTTTCTCTTTTAATCAGATCTTCACCAAACTCAACACACGAGAAAGGCTCTATCATCTGAAAGATGTGGAATGAAAAATTCCTACAACAATCATATAAAATAATATGAGACAGGTAAATATTCTCGTAATATGAATTGAAAGCATCATGAAATCATTCAAAGAATGGATACTAGTAGCAAGGAGAGATTGACACCATTCACGAGCACATCCCTCTAAAGAAAATATGAACATCTTGATCAAGACATCCTCGTGAACAAAATCATTCTCAAGCATGCATATATATATGAAAATTGAATAAGTGCTCATCAGGATGGTCATGCTCGCTTCCTCTGAATCTCAGAAGATAATCATCCCATTCATTTATAGCCAGCACTGGATGTGGAAAATCGGCTATAGCTGAGAAGTTGAATGGGGAAAACCTCTTGGCCAGGATAGCTTATATATCCATTTGATTTTCCTCCCTTCAGTGGAGTCACCAACAGATTCTGCATAGTGGAGTCTCCATGGTAAAATATAATCAGTCAAAACAATGTGTCCAGCTTTAGTTCACCATCTAAAACTGGATCTTCACAATGTCATTCTTCCCAGGGGGATTTTCAATCTGGGACAATAGCAAAAAGACTTCTTGAGAAAGATCTCTTGTCTTAATAATCCTCTCTGATTCAGCTTCAGGTGTAGCCAGAGGTGGATGTGGAGTAAACCTCCTGTGTCCATTTTTAGGAGCCACAACTGAAACATTGGAGTCTCCAGGTGCAAGCTGCAATCTTCAAGTAATTGATATCTGATGCACCTTCATAATCATAATTTCTTTGTTGTTCTTACCTAGGGAAATGTCTTCAATTCATCGTCAACAATGGTGCCACGAATGTTAGCACTGACAGTCACCCTCAGCTTGTGAGAGGATAAGCCTAGTACCCATCAGAGTGTTTGGTGGATGTTTGATTTATGAATGGAGGTAAAATGGACAAAACTCAGTACCAGAATGAATTTAACATAGAAACTGGGTAGGAAATGCACAGAGAAGTGAGGGCCTCATTAACTTCAGTTAGTGAATTGAGTTTAAAGGTGAGCAGATGGAAGAATTAGTGGGAGAGGTGAACAAAATTGTTGTGGTCATCAGCTTTCAAGCAGCTTGGTGAAGAGAAACTTAGGCTCAAGACTTCTCTTGATCTTAAGATTCAGAAACTAAAATATGTTCAAACAATGCAATCACAGTAGCATAATGATCAAACCTACATCATAATGCGACTATAATAACTCAACTGGATCCTCCATGCCTGAGCCATTCAGTGTAAGAGGGAATAAGACAACAAAGAATATGACTAAAACTGGTCACGACACTACTATAATCAAACCTACATTACAACAACATCACAACCCTCGACTGGATCCTCCATGCCCAAGTGTTTTAGCATATTTTTTACAAAGATATGAGAGAAACTTACTTCTATTAATATGGAAGTCTCAAATTTGATACATGACCAAAGAACAGCTTCTGGCATCAAAATATTACAAAATAGGGAGCTCTGCTCAACCAGTTGATGACCATAACAAAATATTAAAACGACCTATTTATACTCAGAATTGCTCGTGACCATCAGGAGCGCGATCGGGCCACTGCATTTAAGGCTTTCCATCTGTGTCTTCTTCTATCAGATTGTGCATGCATCCTTTTGTTAGACATGAGCTCGAATCAGCATGGGCTTGCAGGGAAATCCATCCACATGGGAACTTCGTGATGACATTCTGCCTCCACGGCCAGTCCTTCCATGGTTTCTATTTATGGAGTGAGACGAGGTTTTAACCATCGCTCCTCCTTAATTAACTAACCTTTTATTGGGATCAGAACGAGGTTGAAAACTCAAGGAGCTGTCATGCGCTGCTAGTAGTTCTTCAAGTCAACCCGGCACCTTCAAACCATGATGATCTCACTCTGTAACCAACACGGGCATCCTCAACCTCTAGTACAGATTTTGTGAAATCCGCACCTTTTTCTCCGTGCTCCCAAAGCTTATGGTGCCAGCTTCTTCTCCACTACACATTTCCTTCATACAACTTGGGGCCATGAACTGGCACTCATCTCCAAAGGTGCTTTCAAGATTTCACTTTTCAAGGATCTTGCACATTGATTCATGCAAATCCTTTGATTCACGAGGTTGTGAATCCACTATTCTCATCACCACGTGCCCCTCAAGATCTTTGGTCTAGATTTCCTTTGGATTTTGAGAACCAGAAAATTTTTCACTCCTCAATCCAAATATCCCACAGTGACTTTCTTCGTAGCTCAGATCTGGTGACTTTATTCATAGCTCGAATCTAGTTTTGTGTGTTCTTTTGATCAATGGCTCATGCTTATTTCAGGTTTCGGGACTTCGGGCCTTTGGATGAATAACTTTAACAATATTTCAGAGTTCGTACTTTCGCAAAAAATTCCCCACCGTCGATCTCTCCCAATGAGATCCGGTGATTGAGACTTATCATGTGCTTGATCTTTGACTTTAGGCCTCGGCTCTTCGTCTCTTTGGCACTTCGGGACTCTGGCACTTCGGCACCTCAGCTCTTCAGGACTTCTCAATGCTTAACTCCCACAATCCTCGGGAGCGTCAAATTTCAAAGTGAGGGATCTGCCTCCATGTGTCCCCTTTAAGATCTATGGCTCATGCTTGCTTCGGGCTTTGGGGTTTTCAATGTGTTATACTTCATGCAACTTTGAAATTTTGAATGCCCATGAGTCGCTGATCTAAACTTCTCCTGGAATATCTGTCGTTGAAATATTCAAACTGCTTGCTACTTGCGCTTCGAGCCCGAATCAAGATGTTATGAAAGATGTGCTTTGTGTCCATGGTTGTGGCCTATGTAAACAAGGACCTGGACAAATTTGTTGTGGGCTAGGAAAAACAGGGAGATAAGTGACTGCAAAAAAAAGGGGATGAGTGCTTAACCTTAGAGAAATATAGAAAAGGCTTTGGGCCAAGACTTCTTTCAGAAATCAGATCAAGGGAAATCAGGGTGCACAAATGAACAAGGGCAAACAAAAAATGATTTTACCAGTCGAAGGGGAAAAAACTTAAGACTTGGTCTGCGAGAGGGGGAGGCGGACAGGGAAAAGATACAAACATAGGTACCAACAATGAACTCATACAACTCTAGACAACATCATGTGATAACACATTGCAATTTCCAGAGCCTCAAGTTGCGATGCAAACTTTTGTTGAATCAATGGCCTTTGAATGTGTGGTAGAAGTCCTGCAATAAACCATTCTTAATGTTGTTGATCAGGAATCTAGAAATTAAGCCTTCTCATTAGGTCCTTGAACCTTTGATCGAAGTCCCATACTGACTCTATTTGCACCTATTTAATCTCCTTTAGTTTTGTAATGTACCGTGACTCCTACTTTGGCTTATTAAACTATTTTAGAAATGCTTGTCTTATCTTTGCCAATTTCCTGGCCTATCCTGTAGGCGTGGTACTCTGTAGATTCATGTACCAGACTAGCATACAGCCTCTAAATTGTGTTTCCAACTATGCGATGTTCACAACCTCATCATGGACATTCTTAGTAGCCCAAATTTTCTCGCAGACAAACAGATGTTTTTATGGGTCCTATGACCCCACTCCTTGGAACTCATGTAGTTTGAGGGTGTTGTCTACCCCTACCAAGTTTCTTTGTGTAGTCCCTCTTCTTATTGATGTTGGTTGACTCTGACATTGTGCACTACTTCCACTACTCTAATTGTTACTACCATTTCCTCCATTTCTAACTATAAGTGATTTTGATCAGTCTTCAATTGTTATTTCTAATTGTGGTGACGCACTTGGGGTCATGGATTCAACACAGGATTCGACCTTAGTAGGACTTAATGGCTCTTATATTATAGGACCAGGTAGTAACTCCTCTTCCTATCTTCTTATGTGTGGTGTCTCCATGATTTGGATTATTGTACAAGGTCCTCTCCCCTCTGGCTCACTTTGCAGCTCTCCTTTCTCAACTCCAGTATTTCGTCTCTTGCACCTCCTTCCTCTACATAGTTCTCCAAACTCGTCTTCTTCCTTTGGTATACCTTCTTTGGATCTTTGCATCCTCAGTCCCTCCCTTCCTTCTTTATCACTTCCTTCATTCTCTCTTGTCCTCAGACTATCCTCTTTTCATCCCCTAGTTCCTCTATGTGCATGAATCCCCTTAGTAGTCGGATTCCATTGTCATCACGCACTTGTCACACAACATCAACTTTATTCAAGTACCCAACAATTTCATGAACCTTCCTCGCGCACCCTTGAAGAAGTCCCTTTTTGAAATATAACTAGATACAATCTATTGTGAACTCTGTAATATATCCTCCCAATATGGTATCCAACCAGAAATCAATTGCGCGAGAAGTGTTATTACTTACATAATTCAGTTGTCTTACCAACTCAAGGGTCTGATTCCTTAGTGTTGTGTTTCAATACCTTCTAGTATTTTCCTCTAATATTTCTAACCACTCCATCAGAATAATTGGATATTATCCAAATAAAATTTCATGCAACTCTGTGTATACATACATTTGCATCCATTATTTTTTACTTATCTTATGGTTTCTATTCTCTCTTCGAGAAAACCCACATTCCTTCCTTTCTAACCATTTTGAGATTTCCTTCTTAGTCATCCTCCAAAACATTCTCGTAATCACATAATCTAAGTCCCGACAACAGAACCATTTTTTGGTACTGTGTACAGTTGTAAGACCCTAGGTTTGAATTATCTTTGAACAACAAACCCCTTCAAACAAAGGCCCTTTTGGCATCACCTGCATGTGCAAATGAAGTCTCACCCAAGGTATCTATTGAGACTGCAGGAACAAAGTTTCTACAATAGTGAGGTGTAACACACCTCAACCACCTACAGGTTGGGGTACGCCACCTTCAAGCCCACCCTTGGACTTATTTCTCTTATTGATACCTTTTAAATTAATAAGTATGCATAAAAAGAAAATATTTAACAACATGCACATCAATAACCAGCAAGCATGCATATTCTAAAGATTCAATTAAACGATAAATAAATACACAGTGGAATACATTCATATACAGGTAAATAATACCATAGTAGAGAGCACTTATCTTTATAAAGATGACACCAACTGGCTGCAGACCAAGGACGTTCCACCCAATCGTAGAAACTACTACTCCAAATCTCAACAGCAGTGTCACACCCGAGCCAGGGATATGAATCCACAAGTATGGTTCTAGAGTGTTACTTGGCTTCCCCAAACCAGTCAGCACTAAATCTCTCATAGGATTTCCCAACAGTCACAACAATCCAAGTACCCATCTCTCTTCTACCTAGCCTGCACCACCTAAGAGAATGGACCTCCACCCTTCTCTTCCATGCAATCCCTCGGGAAGTCCTTCTCCTTCCAAGGGCTCCAGCGTGACTAGTCTAGAATCTCAATGTTGGAACTCTCAGGACTCACAGCTGTAAAGAAGGTTGGACACAGGCCAACACATCTCATATATGCAGGCCTCAAGTCATGGCTGGATTACACCAGTGACCTCTACAGCCAACAATATTGTGGCTAATCTTTGACAGTTCATTTCCCTTTCCCAATCCAAGACGCAGGTGAGCATGGATCAATGAGTGATAGGTAAGGACGGGATGAATGAATGAGTGAGAAATTTAATGAATGCATAAATGGATGAAGGATCGAATGAGTGAAAGAGAAATCAGCCAACCCCCCCCAACAGTCCAGGGGCGGGTTTAAGTATTTTGTGGGGAATCAAGAACCTCCTGGCCTCCCCCAAGAAGCTCATGTAACTGATCCTTTCCCTTAGACAAAAGGGTAAATAGAATAGAAAATAACATTTATCCCCTCAAGCCCCCTCTCTTGTGGAATAATAGCCCCTATAACTCTAGCCCTTGTCCGTCTAGCATCCAACGATGTATTTATTATTAATAATGATCAAACTTTACATTTATTGGGTACACTATCCTTTTTAATAATTATTTGGCCACTCTGTCCTCTCATCATTGTAACAATACATTATTTAAAATGGGGGTTCAAAACCCGGGGTGTTACATCCCCTCCCCCTTATTTTGGCATTGTCCTCAGTGCATGTACAAAATAGAGATCAAAATCTCAAATTTTATTCAAAAATTTGTTGGTACTCTACCCACATGGCATATTCATGCTCCCATGTAGCATCTTCAGGACCGTAGTAGGTCCACTTCACTTTTACCAACTCTATAACTTGATTCCGGAGCATTTTGACCTTTCTGTCCAATACCCACACTAGTTGAACCTGAAAGTCTCCCTCTATCTCTACTTGAATCAGATGCCAATCAATAACATGGTTAGGATCATGTACATATTTCTTTATTAAAGAGACATGAAATACATTTTTCATATTCATGGAAGCAGGCAATGCAAGCATGTATGCAACTGGCCCTATTCTATCCAATATTTCAAATGGACCACAGAATCTGGCTGCCAGCTTTGTACAACTACCCAATTTCAAGGATCTTTTCTTGGGCTTCACTTTCAAAAGTGCATGCTCCCTTACTTTAAATTCTCTAGTTTTCCTTCTCTTATCTGCATAAACTTTCTGCCTATCTTGAGCTACCTTCAAATTTTGCTTGATCTTAACCATCTGTTCTTCCATATCCTTAAGAAACTCTGGCCCAAGTACCACTCTATATGTTGGGTTGTCCCAACTCACTGGATTATTGCATGTCCTACCATACAAGGCTTCAAATGGGCTCAGATAACCATCCGTTGTAATCATAACAGGGCCCACATGCTTCAAATGGACGGGACATAAAAAGCAAGGGTTAACCCTCCTAAACTTGGTTTTTGCAGGATGTATGTTCACTGGAGGGAAAGAGAGCATGAGAATATTAGTGCATTGGTCGGGGAAGACCCCAATGCTATTGTTGCCTTAATGCAATGTGGGCTGCTAAAATTCTTCCTATGTCCTTTTATGTGAGAACAAACTAGGCTATTGAATGCCTTGGTTGATTATTGGCATCCCAACGTAGAGGTGTTTATGTTAGAGGGGCAGTCACTGGTGCCTACTACAGAGGACATATACTTTTTGACTAGCCTCTCCAGGAGAGGGGAACCAGTCAATTTTCAGACATTTCCTTCGGGGCCTCATAACATATCAGAATTGATAGGACTTTATTGTGAGGTTGGTACAGATCGATCGAGCTCTCAGGTGCCAATAAGCAAGATCATTGATTTATCACTATAGGTGATTGTGTTGCTTATTGGGCGGATGACTGGTTCTACAGATCTACATCAGGTGTACTGTTCACAAATGAACTGTGCAATCCAGTGCTTAAATGCACAGATATTTGACTGGAGCACTACACTGCTGGATTGTATGAAGAGGCAACTGAAAGATTGTCAGTTGTGGATGGAGAGGAACTTCAGGTTTGGGATGATTCTATGATCTTTCTTCTTCGAAAGAGTTCCTAGTTTCAGTCCTCAAGTGGTGGTACGAGGACATCAGGCCTCTCTTCCTGCGGTTTGCATATGGGCAATGTTACTGCCACGACAGGGTGGTGGAAGGACCAATGAGTCCTTTGATGATGACTTCTTTGCTTGGTTGTCATGACAGATCCCATTCATAGACGATTAACCTTATGCTGGGACTGATTTCTCGAGAGACCCTAAGATACTGGTACCTCCTAGCGAGGAGAGATGGGTAAGTTTGCATCATTTTTTTTTTCTTTTTTCTTTTTTTGTGAAACATATGTAATTTTTATGTTGTTTTTTATATATATCATTTTTTTTATACCAGAGTATTTGACAGATATGTGTCTATTATGTGCATATGTGGGACCAGTGTGACCTATGGATTATGCAAGGAATAGGCGTCGTCCTCAGCCAGGGGCCGCACCTGTCGTCGCAGGGGGACTAGGAGCAGCAGGAGAGCTTCCAGTCGATGAGGCTGAGAGGGTTTTGAGACAATTTGAGTGAAACTTTACCTCACTCACTCGTACAGTGCCTATGGTAGATATTGAGGATCTGCCACCATCTATGCAGCCTCATGTAGTGGGGGCACCAAGGACGTGGGTCCAACTATTTCGGCATTTGGAAAACATTGTTGATCATTACAACAAGGCCCACAGGCCCTGACCTTAGTTAGTATAGACTTTTCACGTGTCGAGAGAACTACTTGTAAATATTTTTTGAGGGCATAAGCCCTATGACTCATTACTGGTCATATTTTTGAGGTGCTCGCGTCCACCTATGTACTCTAATGATTATGATATTATATATGGATTTTTATGTCTTTTTGTGTCTTATGGATCATATTTTCCTTTAAAAATGTATTTACATGTTTATGTGTATGTCATTTTATACGTGTGCGAGATGCTAGTCTAAAATTTGATTAGCTAGAGTATCTGTAACTTGGTTTAATCTCCTAGGAACATGAAAATATGTAATATAATCAAAGCTTTGTTCTAAGAGATGTGCCCTAACGAATTGTCGATATAAAGTTGGATCATGAACACGGTAGACTCTATTTAACTAAGACACAACCAGTTGAGCGTCTAAATAGACCCGGAGATGAGAGATACCAAATGACAGGGCGTCATGAAGCAACTCAATAACTACATTGTACTCGACGACATTGTTTGTGGTGTCACCTAAGCATATACCTATGGAAGATAATAACTGGCCTGGAGGTGTAAAAATTACCCAAGATGCGGAGGCAAGCCTCCAAGTGTTCTGGCTAGCACCATCTTTGTACCCAATGAACACCTTTGATTCACCTAGGATCTTCCACAGTGACAAAAGATAACATCAAAAACGACACGCCCATAATACTAAAAGAAACTAGAAAGTAATAGTACAAAGACTATACATATGGTACAAAAAGTTACCCAAGGTGACCTACCTATGAGTAATACTTCTTGAGGTAGAGCCCATTTCTAGGCTCCGCCAAAGCATTTCCCTCAAAGTCAACGAGACGATAAGTGTCCTTTTTAAGAACCTCTTTTATGATGAAGGGTATGAACCACATGGGTTTGAATTTTCCTACCCCCAGGGTGTCCTTATCTTGGTCATAGACTAGGACAAGGTTGCCTTCAGAGAAAACCCAAGGATGAACAGACCGATCATACTAACACTTGACTTTATGCGTGTGAGCCTCATTGGCCAGGGCCGCATCACGATGTTTCTCATTGAGCCTCTCAAGGTATAATAACCATTCTTCAAGTGGAGAAGTGTCTGGCAATAACTATACTGCCAATTTTAGGGATGGGATCTGACATTCTATAGGCAAGACTGCTTCCAGCCCATAAATGAGTTGAAAAGGTGAGAAACAGGTTGCAGTCTTAACAGACGTTTGGTAAGCCCATAATTCCAAGTATAACATAAAATGCCAATTTGACTTGGTTGAGTTGATCGTTCATTGTAGGATGGTCTTAAGAGATTTATTTACAGCTTCCACCTGACCATTTTCTTGGGGGTAGTAGGGTGATGAATGTTCTTGCTGCAACCCAAGCTTTGATGTTAACTTGATAATCATCTGGTTCTGAAAGTGAATTCCATGGTCAGTGACAATCTCTCTTTGGACACCAAACCTTGTTATTATCTAGTTGAATAAAAAGAGAGTTACAGTCTCCCCATCATCTTTAAACGTTGGCATAGCTTCGACCCACTTCGTGAAGTAGTCTACGGCTACAATGATATAATGGTACCCCCTAGCTGAAGGAGGGTTTCATGTAGTGTAATCAATCCCCCACTTAGTGAAGGGACCAACTTTGATGATAGGAAACATGGGAGCGGGATGTGCCCTCATCTTCCGAGAAAATATCTGACACGGATGGCACTTCTTGACAGATTCGATACAATCTTTGATTGGTGTCGGCCAGAAGTACCATGCTCGTAAAATATTTTGGGTTGTTGCCAACCCAGACAAATGACTACCACATGCTTCGGTATGGCAATCATTAAGCACAATAAATTCTTCTTTGTGAGTGAGGCATCGGCGCAGGATACAGTCTACACCTCTTCGATACATCGTATCATCGAGTATAAGATAATTCTTAGCCTGATAGCATATACGGTGATGCTCATCACGAGAAGTAGAGATGGGGCACTTCAAAGTCTAGAGATAGACAAGTATATCTCCATACTAGGGATCCGAAGATGGGATCAAAAACATATCTCCTCTGATAGGCGACTCCTCAGGCATAACATCACCTGACTCAACCGAAAGTTCTAAAATAAGTTCTACGAAGACCAGTGACTTTTTGGATTTTGCTAAAACAAAATCTAAGTCGAGTTCCTGAAGGATGACTATCCATATACTAATCTTTCTGCCTATTACCCGTCGTGTCAACACATATTGAAACGGATTCACAATGGTAATGATGGTGGTCTTATGAAATAGAACATAATGACAG
>JZKD02S1846282.1:539024-550420 GCA_000966675.3 Picea glauca | reverse complement strand
GTGAAGCCAATGTGGGGTAGCGAAGACTCCGACATCTGGAAACCAAGCACAACACAAGATAAGCGGTCGAGGGTAGAGAACAAATAATGAAAAAACATACTAAAGTAACACACAAAAAGTATGATACAATAAAATACAAGCACTCATGCATAAGTGATCTTAAGCATAGTACTTCTTTAAGTACAACCCATTTCTGGGTTCACTCAAAGGGATATTGTCATAGTCCACCAACTTGTAAGCTCCTTTCTCCAACACTCGTCTGACGATATAAGGACCTCTCCACATAGCTTCAAATTTTCTGGCTCCTAGCATATCCCAATCTTGTTCATAAAGGAGAACCAGATCACCTTCGGAGAAAATGTGTGGCTTGACATGTTTGTCATATTGGGCTTTGACGCATTTCTTCTGGGCTTCTATAACTAGGGTGGCATCACGATGGGTTTCATCTAGTTGCATGAGATACAACAGATTCTCTTCTTCGGCAGAAGTGTTTGGGAGAAATTCGACGGCTATTTTTAGAGAAGGTATCTCACAATCAATCGGCAAGATGGCTTCTAGACCATAAACTAACTGGAAAAGTGTAAAACTGGTAGCAAACTTAACGGATGTCCGGTATGCCCACAATGCTAAAAACAACATCGTGTGCCAACTCATTTTGTGAATTCCTATCATTCATTGAAGCATGGTAATGAGGACTTTGTTTATTGCATCAACTTGGCTATTGGCTTGTGGGTAATAGGGTGTTGAGTTTTCATGGCGAAGACCCAACTTTTTGGTGAGTTCAAACATCATGAAGTTTCTAAAGTGGCTACTGTGATCAGCAATGATAGCTTGAGGAACACCAAACCAAGAAATGATGTGATTGAATATGAATAATGTTGCAGTCTTTCCGGTATTTTTGAATGTTGGCATCGCCTCGGCCCATTTCGTAAAATAATCTATGGCTACAATAATGTATCCATGCCCCCGGGCCAAGTGAGGGTGATATATCATGAAATCGATACCCCATTTCACAAAAGGACCAATGGATACCATAGGGTGTAGAGGATCAGGGTGTGATCTTATTTTGTTGTTGTAGGTTTGGCAAGCGTGGCATTTTTGGATAGAGATTATACAATCGTTGAATAAATAAGGCCAAAAATACCCCACTCGTAAGATCTTCTGGGCAGTAGCATACCCAGACATGTGACCACCACATGCTCCAGAATGGCAGTCATTCAGGTCTTTCTCGGCTTCATCAAATGTGAGGCAGTGTCAAAAAACGGAGTCAATCCCATGACGATAAAGAGTATCACCGAGGATAATATACTGACAGGCTTGGTAGCGTATTCGACGGTGACTAGTGCTAGACAAATCGGGCCGAAAAGTCTGGGTCTAGAGATATATGATGATATCCCCATACCTAAGGTCATCAGAACTGATCAGGAAAAGGGATTCATCGGGTAATGAATCCTCTACTACATTTTCCGTCTCAGAACAGGGAAGGTCGCATATCAACTTGAAAAACACCAAGGATTTCTTGGAATTAATGCATTTGAATTCTAAGTCAAAATCCTAGAGTATTACGATCCATTTGGAGTATTTTCCCCCTAGCAACTGGCGTGTAAGAATGTGTTGCATAGGGTTGTCGTTGGAAATCACATTAGTCTTGCATAAAAGGATATAGTGTCGGAAACGTTGAACAGCTTGGACGACAGCCAAGGCCAGTTTTTCAACATGTAAATACTTGGTTTCAGTAGTCATGAGACTTCGACTCAAATAATAAATGACATGTTCGTCATGAGAATCATCCTCCTGAATGAGAACCATAGCGATGGTATAGTCTGAGGCTGTGAGATAAAGGAAATAATCTTGACTGTAATTAGGTGGGAAGAGTAGTGGGGTACGAGTTAAAGAAAGTTTCAAAGATTTGAAAACTTTGTCGGCAGTGGTATCCCATACGAACTCAAAACCTTTCTTGAGAAGTTGAGTAAATCCAAGAGTTAGCTCAGCATATTTCGGGATGAAACGACGGAGAAAGTTTGCCTTCCCTTGCAAACTTTGTAGAAAAGTGAGGAGGGAAGAGGAAGATTGAGAATCACCTCGACCTTCAAAGGATCTACCCTGATCCCTTGACGTGAAATAACAAAGCCTAGAATTTGGTCGAATTCTACACAAAAAACACATTTGTGGGGATTCAAGCATATATGGTAAAACTGACAGCGAAGGAAAATGGCACGGAGTTGTGTTGGATGATCTACACAGCGCATGGAATAAGCTGGTAAGTCATCGAGATATGGTCACACAATGTGCTTTATATCATGAAATGCATAAGACATAGCACGTTGAAAAGTTGCGCCGACATTCTTTAAACTGAATGGAAGTTTCTGGTAGGTGAAAGTGCCCTAAGGACAAATAAAAGCAGTCTTATGTTGGTCTTTGAGTACGATATTGATTTGATTATACCCAGAGAAACCATCCATCAGAGAGAATATTTCACTTATGTCACAATCGTCGACGATCTGGTCAACGAAGGGGGTAGGAAAGTTGTCTTTAGGACAAGCTTTATTAATTTCTCTACAATCAACGCACACGCGGATCATACCTTATTTCTTGTTAATCAAAACAAGATTTGAAACCCAGTCATTTAGAGATACAGGGTAAATAAAGCCAGCTTTGAGAAGTTTCTCAACTTCAAGCTTGATAACAGCTGCTTTACGTGGGTGGACCGGACGAAGTCATTGTCGGATGGGTTTAGCGCATGGGTATGTCTTAATCTCATGAACAACAATGTCAGGGTCAATACCTGGCATTTCTTCATAGCTCCATGCGAAGACGTCACGAAATTCTTTGAAAAGAGACTTGTAGGTGACAACTTCGTCATGGGAACATGAAGCTCCGATATGCACATTTTCGACAACTCCAGGTTTTATGGATATGTTGAGGGGGATGGTGGGTGAGATATTACTTAAGTTCCCTTCTTAGAACATATCATGTGTAGACTCAGGAATGATAGAAATGATGACAACGGTCTATGGGGTCAAGATCCGTTGGTAACTCTCAATGGTGTGTTGTTCCAGGAAGAGGATGGAATGATGATGTCCATCATCCCAAGGGGTATCTTCCATGGACATAACAGACATAATCATATTGTCCATAGGAAAAATGACACAGAATGGATCCGGAGATAAATCACCAAGAGAGGGGGTAGAAGGGGTTTTTGATTGAATGGCTTGATAAGCGGATTCGACCAGACTCAAAGGCATTTGGTCACCATAACGAAGATGATCATCAGGGTTGGGTACTATCCATGGGTCGTAAGACATAGGGGTTCCACAAACAGAGGTGGAGATCATGTTGATCGAGGTGACAAACGGATGTGGAACATCGGGTGGTGGAATGGGAAAAGTACCCATCAAAGAGGAATTTTTAAGAAGACTAACACTGACATTCTCATATCCAGGGGTTGTTTTTGCAATGAAAGGTACATTGTCAGTACATGCATCGGAGTGAAATAAGGCCAATTGGTCCACCGTAATTACTTTTTCTTGATGTGGGAAATGTATGACACAAAAAAGAGTGGACACAACTGCATGCATGGAATCGATCCAACTATGGCCAAGTAGAAGGTTGTAATCGAGAGGAGTTTCAAAGACCTCCACTTCAATGTTGACCGTTTTTCCTTCTAACGTAATAGTCAACGAAGGGAGGACACCGTAAGGCTTAAAACCAGAGCCATTTAAGGCTTTGATCATGTTGTGGGATTTATTTAAAGGAGGAGAGTCGATGGATTTCCAGCAAGTAATAGACATGACACACGTCGAGGCACCCTCATCAATAATTGTTTTACAAATGTTCTTTTCAGAGACAATAACTTGTATTTGGAATGTGAGTTGAGGGGGTAACCATGGAATGTGATCTTCCAAGTCAAAAATTATTAAATTTGTATCAGTAGGGTTGGTTCCACCAATAGATTTCAATAGTGCCTTCCGTTGTATAGGACAACTCTGAAGGACTTCGAGGGCTAACATCACGGACGGTGCTTGGGCCAGATCTTCGACAATACTGTATTTCTAGGCAGCACGTGCATGAGGATTGAAAGAATATTTTCAGACAACACCCTTTGGGAGAGGGCGAAGAATTGTATCTAGCCTTGGTCATTCAAGATGAAGAGTACCATTGGTAGGTGGAGTCGTGGGAGATGGTTGGACCAACGAAGGAGGTATTTCATCAACCTTCTCTTTGGAGGAAGAATAATATTTGGCTCGAGTGGTAAGTGTGATGTCATTATTCTTTGAATCACCTATACACATTAAGACATAGGATGTAGTGGAGGAGGAATGTTGGTCATGAATGACCAATTGGGCTTGTTGTTGAGAATGGAAGAGTTGTGACAACACGGCCGGAGTAGGCGGTTTTGGGGTTCCTTGAAGGAACTTAGTAACCTCAGCTCATCTTGGACAATCCTTAGTGTAGTGATTATCACCACAGATAAGACAAGGGTATCAGGGTTTGAGCTTATCATTATCGTCAATAGGTTGTATTTTGGTCTTCTCAGATTGCAGATTATTTTTATCCTCCTTGTTCTTACCCTTCCCTTTTTTGGATTTATTTTTTCCGGCTGGGGTAGATTGAATAGAGTTCACCTCAGAAGTCTTGTCAGTGGGAGGGGTAGGAGATGGAGCATTTTGAACATTAGAAGCAACAGATTTGGGGTTGTTTCTAGAGGCTTGGACGGAATGGGGTTGGGCATGGAAAGTGCCAATCACACTGTCAGCTGCATGAGAAGTAGCAGGAGTAGTTGAAGTAGCAGAAGTAGAAGGATGAGGTGCGTCATGGAGTAAGTCATAAAGAGTACTCATTTGTGAGTAAACGAGGTCGAGGTATTGAGCACAGCTAAGTGCATGTTTTTCTATGACAACTCCACCCATGGCGATGTCACGAGAAATGTCATTCATGAATGATTTCATGAACCACTCTGCTAGAAACTGATCGGGAAGTTTGAGTTTGATGAGACGTCATCTCCATCGCCACTCATGAATGTGATCAGAGATATGAGTGGATTTGGTTTGTTTGAAAGAACTCAAAATTTTGGTTCTCATTTCGTAGCGGATCGGTAACTGGTAGTGGGTGAGGAAATCCATAGTGAGGGTGTTGAAGTCGGTGAATCAGCCTCGTGGTAATTCTATATACCACTTCGCGGTGGAACCTGTGAGAGTTCGCTGAAAAAGGTGTAAACGAATAGAGTCATCCATCAAAGAGTTGGATGAACACCAAAGGTGAAAATTCATTATATGATTGTTTGGTTCGTCTCCTGGTTTACCATCGAATTTAGGGATGTCAGATGGTAGTTTGGTCAGTATCGTGAGCCATTGAGGAGAGTGATGGATCGAATCATTTAAAATTCTTGACATATTAGGGAGGTCTAGGGTGGCTAATAAGGGTAACTATCTATTCACGTGTGGGTACTGGTGACTTTGGGGAGGGAGCCATGAAGGTATACCAGTGGGACCATAAGCAGTTTGCATATAATGCGAAGATTCGGGCAGATTCGGTTATTGGTGTGGAGGAAAGTAATTTATAGGGTTGTATTGGTTGGGGTTGTTCCCTTGAACAGGGGCATGGGGTTGAGTGTTCGAGCCCCAAATAGGATTGGACGTACCTGGATATGGTTGGCCTGTACTAGGGGGTATGAAGGATCTAGTTTGAGGTTGTTTCCCCCCAGTCGAGTGAGGATTATTTTGGATAATATAGTTCCAATACTGGGCCAAGGATGGAGGTATGTTTTTTCCATAGGGTGGGGTAGGTGGGGTTTTCCCTCCAATCAGGGGTTGCATCCAAATTGGGATTTGTCCTGCAAAAGGGGATTAGGTTTGGCCTCCTTGGTGAAATTGTCCACCGACAGGAATCTGGAAATTAGGTGTGAAAGACGGGATGGTGCCACTAGGGTCGGTGCCTCTGATAGAAGATGGAAGAGGTCCTCTAAAAGGGGGTCAATGAAGTGTCGGAATGAAACCAAGAATGAGATAGTGCCCAGAAGGAGTGGAAATGCCAGGAGTCTCGGATGGGATTTGTGTAGGAGTGGGAATAGAAGAATTCAATGCATGATATCTGGGGGGAAGTGTTGGGGTGAATCTAGGTGAAGGTGGCATGCCAATGGGAGCTTGGCTATCCACCGTAATCCTAGTGTGAGGACGTGTAGTATCTGGGACCATTGTGTAATGGACCGTTTATAGGGGGATAGTCAAGATGTGGTCGGTTGGCGGAGCATCAGAACCAAGAAAATAATAGGCAGTAGTAAAAGGTATTGTGTCTGGATCGGATGTTTCAGGTAGCTCAGGTGTGACAGTGATATCAATGCCTACTCATGAGCCAAAGAGATCCCGTCTAAAAATGCCAGTAGTCCAAAAAGGATCTTAACCCTCGGGTCCTATGAAAGGGTCGATTGGTAATTCAGAAGACTCAACAACTATTTCTCCAGAATAATCCACTCGAACAATACGTCTCACAGAGTCGGGAGGAAGTCAGAAGTCCTCTCCAGAATGGGTAATTTGGAACCATTCTAAAGAGCTAGTTCTTTCCACTTGTGGAGTGGCAACATCTTGGAATTCACTCTATTGAGGAGAGCCCTCCGGTGACATGGTAGGAAAGGGTTGAGAAACTTCCAGATCTTCTAGGGGTAGGCCTTGCATTCTACGTGAACAGCATGGAGGGTCAATTGTGATCGAGTTAAAATATTTATGAAATAGATTCTATGGCCAACTTGGGTAAACAAACAGCAGGCGCTAGTAAAATATAGGAAGCAAAACCAAGAAAACAAGACCTTCCAATTTTGAAGTCACTAGTTGGTGATGAAATCCAATGTCTCGACGACGAGAAAAGAAGGGGTTGGGTGAGGGTGGAAAATTTACGTTGACGACCTGCTTAACAGACTTACACCCTGGTGCAAGCTCCAACACATAATCATGGGTATACCCTCCAAGGCTCCCAAGTGATTTTGGCCAACGTCGATTCCAGGTACCGTGAAGACTTACCTCTTCACAATCACCTTGTGTAAGACCCTAAGAAGATAGGATACTAAGGTTACCACAAACAACAATGATGCATGGGGAAATAATCGACAGTCCGATCCACACACAAGGGCAGGGTATCTAGCCCGAAATCAACTTGAAAGGCTTCCACTCATCATTGTGGGTATGACTTCAAGTGACCCCTGTAATACGTGCAATCTCTACACTGAGATCAACAAAGCAAGGTGAGTAACTTTGTCAATCTCAATTAGACCTCAGGTTTGACCCTTGTGTGAGAAGGGCTTCCTAAAACAAAATGATACAAATGGAATTTGACACTCCTTATCACAAGATATTATGTGTGTTTTGTGCTTTGGAGAGTGTGTCTCACTGCCTATTCCAAAGCTCTAGCCTAGCTAATGTTGGTGCAAAATATCCCTAGAAAAGTTGCTAGTTGAATTTTAAAGTTGTGCAATATTATTAAAGGTTGTTGTTACGCAAAAAGGAGACGGAAATGAAACCAATGTTGTGTAAGACTTTGACCCAACAATGCATAAATAGGGATGAATAATAGAAATTTTCGTTCGATGAATTCTATCTACAGGAAGGAAAGACGAGTTTTCTGGAAAAATGCGAACTACGAAGTACGATCTTTCTTGAAATGTAATATCAAACAATCATGAAAAATGCAAGTTCCCTATTCATTCTCTTTCAATATTTGAATGCCAATATTTTTTGAATAAATGATTACTTMAAAAAAAAAAAAAWAACTTTAATATTTTATTAGAAACCAAGCAMTAGGGATGGAACTAAGAAAAAGTAAGAAACCAATGAAAATGAAATACTCAACAGACACCCAAATCGATCTTTCAATGAAGATAAAAATAACAAACTGACAAGACCAGTCTCTTCAMATGCACATGGACAACAATTTTCCAAGTAGTAAGCAATCGAAAAGGAMAAKTAATCCCAACTTTTAATCCAATCAAAGGCTCTCTGCCAAACAAGCACTCGGATTTCAGAATCGGAGATTATACCCTCATTAAGAAAAGGTCAAGAGGTAAAAATTGAGAAAAAAAAATCAAGAAGAGTTTTTKATTTCTGAAAACTAATCATTCGCAAGATTTGAAGTCAAKAAACAGTCAATCACTRGAAAAATAAGTTCTTCCCARACAAACAAACAAATATGGGCATCTGAAGACACAAAAAGACCAAATCCAAAGTTTTTACAAGTGAGTTTGCAATCTGGTAGTGGGGTAGAGTGCAAGAATTAGGGATTCTCGTAGMCTATACATAGGCAGGGTAYGAGAAGTCACACTGAACTGAACACTAGGGTGTGAACTTCAATGATTCTCRYAGGCCACAGAAAGGTACAGTGCGAGAAGGTTTGTAATCGAGCAAAATTTGGAAAAAGGATAGAACTTTTAAGTGAACTTTTGGATCCAGAGAGTCTGTAAGGATCTCCTAAAGACTTGGAGATTGATTGGGAATGAAAAAAGGTGGGTCAAGAGTAAATGGCCAAGAAAAAACCACAAAATGGGTTGTATCCCTAGTGGAGTCACCAATTTTGTTATTAGATAAATTGGTAGGTGCGGACACTAACTAATCTCTCTAGATCCACCTGAATCTAGAACAAAATAGGACAGGACATGACTCTTTCTCTAAGTTGAAGTCATTGAATCTACTACCAAGAAGGAATGAGTGACATACCTTTATATCACTTCCTTAGGTCTCTGTTGTTCCTACTTTTCTCTGGTGCTCTTGTGAGATTAGGTCCAAGACAACACAAACCAACCAGAGTGAAGACAACAAAGTATATTCAATGTCAACCTATGCATATGATCAAGGAGTTATGCAATAAAATAAGAGTGATTTTATGGGAAAGGGACATGATGTTGTATTATATTAAATGAAAGTAGAATATACAACCAGATCTCCTTAATGTCGCAAGCTTCCTTTCAATGATCCTTGGTTCCAACACACACACTTTCTCTACACTTGCATGAAGAAGATCCAGTACAACTTGATAGACAAATAGAGTCTTCAAGCTTAAATCCAAACAGAGTTCTTCACACAATTCTTTCATCAATTCTTCATTCAATCTTGCTTAACCTCTTCCTTGAGAAACCCTTCATTATATAGGAGAAGGAGAGATGGTTAAAGGGATGAGGATGATCCCACTAAATCTGAGAAGTCAGTAGGATGCCAACCATGTGAATGCCACCTCATTTTCTAGAAGATTCCCTTCTAGAACCTTCGTAACCTCTTCTCTTTTCCAAGCTTTGAAAGAGGTTTTCACCCTACCTATAGAGCAGACTGCGAACAATTCGCACTCCAATTATAGGGTTGCCAGCGAGAATGAAGGATTTTCACACCCTATAACATAGGCAGCCTGTGAAATCATCTTAAAAATATGCTTTTTAAAAGAAGACAACAGTCACTTTTCTTAGGAAAAAGGTCTTCATGAGAGCCTGGACACATAACTTGTAAAGACATCACTATAGTGACCAAAATAATGTGTAACAACTTCAGGTAATTCTTGCCCTAGTTCCTCGCTCTACAAAAACTTCTGAAGTACTAAGTCTCTGAAGTGAGAGATCTGGCACCGTGTGTACTTGTTGATCGACAGTCCGGATGAACTCCAGACTTTGGGCCTTCAGGAGTTCTGGATTTTCGCATCCTTCTTTCTTCCAAAGTGGTTATCCGTCGAAGTGCAGGATCTACTACCACGTATCCACTTCGATCAACGGTCTGGGTCTACTTAGGCTCTTCAGAGTTTCGATGTTTGATCACTAACATGTCACATCACTTAATGCCCTTTCAATTTTGGGGGGCACGCATCGGCGGTTTGGAGTAACCCACCTTTTCCCCGCAATTATTTTGATGTTGACACGTAACCCCTTGGTGAAACCGTGGTTTGGATTGTGGTATATCCTTGGGGAATTAACTCCCATGCAACTTGGGTACCCGCAATGTCTCATGGTTGTCGATCTCTCTCCAATGATATCTAATGGTTGTGCCTTAACATTTTCTTCTCTTTCATCGAATGACCCTTGTTCACCTACCCTTTGATCCAATGATCCTGGATCTCTCTTGATTCCCAAAGTGGAGATCCCTCTCGAATTTGAAAGGGGCAGTCACAATCCTTCAAATTCCTTACAAAGGATCTCTGACATTCTATCTCCTACATAGATTCTGCAATGCCATTCCTCCTGAGCTTTTCATCTTCACGGTCAGAATTTGATCTCAACCATGAAACTCTGACCAACAGACTAGGCCCATACCAACCCGGTGTTTCAACCAGAAGATCTTATACCAATCTCTAACACACCCCGACCACCCACAAGTCGAAGTACGCCACCTTCAATTCCACCCTTGGAGTTCTTTCTCTTATCAATACCTTTTAAATTAATAAGGATGCATAAAAATAAAATATTTAACGACATGCATAGAAATAACCAACAAGCATGCATATTCTAAAGATTTAATTAAATGATAAATAAATACACAGTGGAATACATTCATATACAGGTAAATAATACCATAGCAAAGAGCACTTATCTTTATAAATATGACACCAACTGGCTGTAGACCAAGGATGTTACACCCAACCATAGACACTACTGCTCCAAATATTAATAGCAGTGTCATCCTTGAGCCAGGGATATGAATCCACAAGGACGGTTTCAGAGTGTTACTTGGCTTCCCCAAACCAGTCAGCACTCAAGCTCTCACCAGATTTCCCAGCACTCACAGCAATCCAAGTACCCAGCTCTCTTCTACCCAACCTGCACCACCCAAGAGAATGGACCTCCACCCTTCTCTTCCACGCAGTCCCTCGAGAAGTCCTTCTCCTTCCAGGGGCTCCAGTGCAACTAGTCCAGAATCTCAATGATGGAACTCTCAGGAATTGAAGCTGTGAACAGGGTTGGACACAGGCCAATGCATCTCAGACATGCAGGCCTCAAGTCATGGGTGGATTACACTAGCAACCTCTATAGCCAAAAATATTATGGCTAATCTTCGACAATTCATTTCCCTTTCCCAAGGAAAGATGTGGGTGAGGATGGATCAATGAGTGATAGGTAAGGATGGGATGAATGAATGAGTGAGCAAGTGAATGAACGCATAAACGGATGGAGTGAATGAGAAAATGAGTGAACAAGAAATCAGCCAAGCCCCCCAATATTCTAGGGGAGGGTTTAATTATTTCATGGGGAATCAAGAACCTCCTAGACTCCCCCAATAAGTTCATGTAACTAATCCCCTCCCTTATACAAAAGGGTAAATAAAATTTATCCCCTCAAGCCCCCTCTCTTGTAGAATCATAGCCCCCTATAACTCTAGTCCTTGTCTGTCTAGCAGCCAGCGATGTATTTATTATTAATAATAATCAAACATTACATT
>JZKD02S1846282.1:518207-529968 GCA_000966675.3 Picea glauca | reverse complement strand
TGTTCATCGTTTTGCATCCTTTCTAGCCTCACTTTTCATCTTATTTGTTTCATACTTACATCCCTTTAGCCTCCATATTGTGTTCCTTTAGCATTTCTAGTGTTTCCTTTTTATCAACATTATGTCTTAGTTGCAACTTGGTTTCATTCTAATTACATTCCCATTATGTCATGACAACATCCCTATGACATATTCTATGCTTCCCATTGCATCCTATTGCTTCCCTTTAATGTCTCCAGTATGTCACTATAGAATCCTTCAATGTGTCATGTCTAAATCCTTATAGAGTCTTTGTTGCATCCTTTTGACTTAGAATTTTCGTCCTTTCTATATCTCATTTGCATCCTAATGTCATATGGTGACAATTTGCTAGGATCTAACAATGTTTATGATAGTAAGAATTCAAACATGTTTATCTCTCACATATCCTTTGAATTGGGTATACAAAGATTTTATGTACTCTATTAACTAATATTTGATCTAATTTTTCCTACTGTAATTAGTGAATATTCACATAAATGTATCAATTGGTGTGCATCAATCACTCTTGAAATCAAGATCTATGTCATTTTTATCCTCTTTCTGTTCAAATTCTTATCTCATATTTTATACTCTCAAAAACATTAAGCCAATTTTTACTAGAACTAATCCAATTCTTCACCTTTGAAATATTAAAGTACTATTAGTGAATCATTACTGGTGCAATGAAAGATATTTTTTATGAGCATAGATATATAAAAATGAGATTTGATCATACCTTTTACTTGATTTTGTTTTTTATTTTCATGAGATTATTATTATTATTATTATTATTATTATTATTATTATTATATATAAATGGATTGACCTCTAGATTTTGTCATGCCACAATAGATCTTAGACAACGTTATCCATTTTCCCCCTTTATATTTCTCATTCTAGTTGAGGGTTGAGCACATTGATTATAGCATACAAAGGAGATGGTTCCAATCAAGCCATAAGAATGGGGAATTATGTCTTTGAATTTCTTATAATTTTTTATCTAGGTGGATATCGGTGACCACCAACCTATTCCAACTGGCTCAAAAAAATCTTCTGACAATTTAATATTTTTAGTAGTTTTTTTATTCCCAAACTTTTGGGGTCATTTTGAGGACCTAAATGAATTTTTGAAGGATATAGCACCTCAATGATAGTTGAAGGTTCTTATTTATCCCCAAAAATGAATCTCATCGATGATACCTTTCGAACGATCTATTGTTCGCTCCAAACAGAGATCGTATGCCAAAGTTACGCCCCCGGGAAGTTGATACACCAAACTACCCAAAACAGAGTCCACAAAACTGTTGGTTTTTCATCTTTAGGGGTTAGGGTTTGGATTTTCTTTATGTTAAAAAGGTATTTTGAGCCTCATTGTAATATATTCCTATGAATGTGAGTAGCCATCACATCTCTTTTCAGAGATAAGCTGCCACCATTCTAGCGAGTCTTTCACTCTGTATTTATACAGTTTTGTACATTTCGCTCATTAATAGAAATTATGTATTACTGTATCTCTATGTTTATGGTTGCATCTCTGATATATTTATGTTATATTATTGGATATCTGAGATATATCTGTACATTTCTTTATTATATCTCCACTCTCATTTCGTGATGAAAATAATCCAGATCAATTTGTTATTCTTTTTGGAGCTAGGAACAAAAGAGAAGTTGAAAGCTCTAAGAAAATACAGGATTATATTACACCAAGGCAAGGGGATGGAGAATCTAGACTTTTATTTAGATTGTGATTTTCTATATTTCACCATGATATTTTTGTAATGATATTTGTTATTATTGAGTTTGCTAATTAAATCCTTATACATTCTCCCACCAAAAGTGAAGCTTGTAATGTCAATGAAACATAGTCTTCGCATGGGAATGTGAAAAAAGAATTAATTTTAATGTTATGTATGTAGAGGTATCAATTTGGTCCCATACTACAAATTGGCAAGGCACTTAGTGATAGTCCCTCTTCCTCCTAATATGTACAACATTCTCCTCTTTCTTGTGCTTAGCCCTAAATATCATATGATGTTATTTTTTAATATGGATGGGCTTGGATATTGATATTATTATTTTTGTATTTATGATCAAAATGGATGGGTAAATATACATCTAAATGCATTGTGTATGTAACCCTGATGAGAGTAGAATATTTTGAGAAGCAAGAGAAACCCTAAAATGTTGGATAATAACCATAGGAGACAAGTCAACTCAAGAGAATATTTATTATTGAGTTATTGGCCTCCAGAAGTAGAAGTCGGCCTAGTTAGGTCACTTGGAGGACTATAAATAAGAGGGCGCTAGAGCTCATTTTTCATACTCACTCTCACAACTGCATAAGACCAATGGTGTGCAAGTTTGGACGGGAACTGCAGCTGCTAGAAATGGCATTTCGATTTTGGCTTGGAATTTATCTTGGTTATAGTTTGGACCTCCTGCTTGGCCTTTGGTTATTCTTGCTTGGTGTGCTAACCTTGGAGAAAGTTGTGTTACCCTGGTTGGCTATTGATTTGCTTCTGGTATTATTCTGTCTATCAAGGTTAAGGTGCTCAAGGGTGGCCTTTTGTGCCTATGGTTGGGTGGAAATATTGCTATATTTTCTACGATGAAACGAGCACACCTATATTTCTAACAGGTTATGGGCCCACAGTATCTTCGAACAGTCTAAACGTTGGAAGATGGATTGGGAGGATTTTCTATGTTATAGTTGCAGTTGCAGTCAAATTTTTGTTGTAGCAATGAAACCCTAACCCTCTTGTTGAGGCACCTTAAGAGAAGAGATTGACCTAATTGCTAGATAGCCTAGTGCACCTCCAGGTACTCTTAGCAAGCCAAGACGTCAAGTTTGAGATTTTGGTCAAAGTCAAAGGTTTACCAAGTCAAAGCAGTCATGACTTACTCTATGAAATCATAAAACAAGTTAGAAGGGGCTTCTAACTTCAGAGCATGGAAGACAAGGATTGACCTCATCCTTGCCAAGAATAAAGTATTGGATATCGTGAAAGGAAAGATCATGGAACCACAGTTTGAAGCAAGAAAAGAGAAGAAACCTAAGAACATTGTAGTTATGGAGAAGTTCAAGGACAATGAATTCAATCCTATGATAATCATAGTGGACTCTGTAAAGGACCACTTGATACCCTACATCTCTCATCTTGACTCATCCAAAAATATGTACAATGCTTTAACTAACCTCTTCTCAGTCTGAAACATTGGACAAGTAATGAGTCTAAAGAATGAGCCCCATGACATGAAAATGAATGATGATGATAGTATAACATCATACTTTGTAAGAATATCTCAGTTAAGATATCAATTACAATCCATTGAAGAAATCATTTCAGAAAAGGAACTAGTAAATATAGTACTCAATGGCCCTCCCAAGACATGGGATGCATTTTCCGCAAGCATGAACACAAGAAAGGAGTATCCCGCATTTGAATAAATTTGGACTTGTTGTGCATAGGAAGAATCAAGGATTAGTGCAAAAGAGAAATCCCAAAATAAATATGATGATCAAGCCTTCACAGCAAAATTCAAGAATTTCAGAAATAAGAGGAAGTTTGGCTTAAGGAACAAACCAAATCATGAAAAGGATATGTCAAAAATACAATTCTTCAACTGTCGAAAATATGATCACTACATAAACCATTGTCCTTATTTAGTGAAAAGGAAGGAAACAGAGAAAGCAACAATTGCCTAAGAGAGGGAACCCTCAAATAAATCCAAGCAAGATAAAACAGAATTCTTCTTCTAGTCAAGGTAACAATTTTCTTCCATAACATAGTTCTTGTACATACCATGTTTACATAGTTCCTATACATATCATGCATATATATCTCTTAGAAGAAAATATGGTCTGTGAAAAAATACCTATAGAAGAATAACAAGATAAGGATCGTTATTATGATGACCACAAGTCAAGTAATGTACATGAAAAGGATGAATTATGTTGACAAATTCACGAGGAATCTATTATATAAGGAACAACTACCACATAGGCTGAAATCATAATCAAAATTGAAGGGACTCAGAAGGATTCAAATAATAAAGAAGTCAGTAATTAAGAGGAAATTAGAATAAGACTTGTGACATATTGCAGAAATCAATTAGGATGCAGACAGAAGCATGGACTCTCTTAGATAGAGGGACGTGATTACATAATTCCAAAATAAGAGCATGCATTCATGCATGAAGCCAAGATTAGTAGGGAGATCATCCTAAATGATATGATCCATTGAAGAATCTGTGAAGACTATGAAGTATCTTTCCATGTTCCCATTGAAAGTAGCAACCATGATAAGAAACACGTGTTCAATTTGAATCTAGAAGAAGTCTTATTCTAAAATAAGTCTTAAGTATCCTTGGTTTTCCATATACATCCATGTTCCTATGATGAAAGGAAGAAGTTGGAATCTTCAGGAAGGAAGGGAATGGACTCGAAATATAAAGAGGAATATAAGGAAGAACATGAAGATTCCAAGAAAGAAAGAAAATCCAGAACAACCAGTTATTATACCATCATAAGACTTCCAACTTGGTTTCAACCCACTAGAATAAATCAAGAAGAAGAAATGGAAGTTGTGATGAAGAATAGTGTATGTAAGAAAATATGAAAAATACTTATGAATGGAAACATTGTGAGATTCAGAACTAGAGGTTCTTCCAAAATATTATGACGACAGCTTGATCCAGTAAACCAGATATACCTCTTACAGTATCCATGGATTGAGACTTACATGTAAAAGATTGTTCTTCCCAATGAAGTAAAATTGAGAAAGAATTTTATACCAGAAAGAGACCCATGTATGCAAATGGAAGAATACCTTGTATGGATTCAAGAAACTTGATGCAGAGTATCTCATATACAACAGAAGTGTAGCGAAAACTTCCTATGATAGAGAAAGTGTATCAGAATGGTTACTCGAAAATTTGGGATGATGGATTGCAAATCCATGGCTAACTCCCATGTTAACAGATCTGAAAAAGTTGAAGAGACTCTAATCTAGTAGAGTCATCTCTGTATTGAAAATTGATTGGCTCGTTAATGTATTTGGAGAATACTCAGTCGGATATTTGTTTTGTGGAACATTTAAATTATGACATACAGCTGCATGAATTTATCGATTCAGATTGGGCAGGGAATGCAGATGAGAGAAGAAGTACTACTTGGATATGTTTCAGTTTGATATTTTCCACAATGTCATGGGCTAGTAGGAAACAGAAGTCACTTGCAATCAGCACTACAAAAGCAGAGTATATTGTAGCTCGTGATGATTGTATATAAGCAATGTGGCTTCATTAGTTGATTTATGGACTGTCAGATCAGGTGATGAATTCAACCCTGATATATTGTAATAATCAAAGCTATGTGAAGCTTTCATAGAAACCGGTGTTCCATGGCAGGCCAAAGTACATTGAGATCAAGAATTATATTGTCGTGATAAAGTTCAAAAGAGAGAAGTGGTTCTCCAGACATATGAGTAGATAACATATATTTTGGTAATCCTTTGTCCAAGATGAAAAGTTTGTGTACTTAAGAGACAACCTATGGCTCATGGAGATGACTTCCTTAATGAAAAAGGAAAGTGATTACTCACAAGTTGGGAGGGAGCACTGATATGTTATTGATTTATGGACAGTCATTTTCTAGTTCATAAAATGGTCTAGGATGGGCAGTTCTTTTCTAGTTCAGAAAGTGGTTCGATATTTCTGATGGACAAGCATTTTCCAATTCGAAAAATGGTCCAGATTGAACAGTCATTTTCATAATGAAAATGTTATGATAGATTGCTAATGTACCATAGATAGTGATTCCCCTTGTGGCCAGTGTGGGGTAATGGTCTAGGACATTCATTCTTCTTGGCATACATTCTGAGTAGTGGTCAAGTAGAATGGTTCACCTCATCGGGCAGTCATTCTTTCGAATTTCACAGTTGTGAGCAGTTTCAAAGAATGGTCCATTTTGGAGGTTTGTGCAAGACAGTCATTCCCTAGGGCAGACTCATTCTCTCCAGGTTACACTATGATTAGTGCTGGAGGAATGGCCCAGTTAGGTGAATGGTCTAGGTTCAACAATCAGGGACAAACATTCCCTAAGGCAGACTCATTCTCTCCAAGTTGCACTATTATTAGTGCCAGAGGAATGGACCAATTAGGTGAATGGTCCAGGCTCAGAAACTAGGGAAATTTATTCTTCTATGCTTGGGAAGAATAGTCCAGATAGACCATGGTTGATGTTTTACCTTCTGAGGCCAGATGCTCTTCCAGATCTCATAGATGTGAGTGGAAGAATGGCCCATATGACTCTGTTTGTATCATGATATTGTTTTATGCAGGTTGATGTCAGATGATATGATCGTTGTGGAGATTGTATGTCTCTATAAATTAGTTGTATGCTACCATGGTGGATCTGATTCACTGGTAGTGATTGTGTGTCATTGGTTTGTATTTTTGTGCTACTAAGAGTGGTTGTGTATCACTGGGTAGTAATTTTGTACTACTATGAATAGACACAGTTGTGTTCTATTGGATGGAATTGTTCTGATTTCCATGGAGACTATCATTAGTGTTGGAGATGATTTCCAGCTAGATTGATAGTCAGTATGATGATGGACAGACATTCTCCCTGTGGAAAATGGTCCAGGACAGCCATTCTTCTAGGAGGTATGTTCAGATTAGAAGAATGATTCTTATATCACTCTATGGAGTGAGTGACTTATTCAGCATCATGCTCGATTACTCAGATGGAGTATGGCTTCGAGAGATGATGCAATTGATGCTATCATATGATACTGATAGTGATGATGGTGCTCATGATTTGACCATGAGATAGCCTATGTGGCTATGATGATTCTACCAGTTGAATGGTTTGTTTGTGCTCAAGACCATTTCCTTTAATACATCCCTAGCTAGGAGGGAGTTTTGGTAATATGGTAGCCGCGGGAGGTATTAACCTCTACATGTAACCTTGATAAGACTAGAACATTTCGAGAAGCAAGAGAAACCCTAAAATGTTGGATAATAACCCTAGGAGACAAGTCGGCTCAAGAGAATATTTATTATTGAGTTTTTAGCCTCCAGAAGTATAAGTCAACCCAGTTAGGTCACTTGGAAGACTATAAATAAGAGGGCACTAGAGCTCATTTTTCATACTCACTCTCATAACTGCATAAGACCAGTGGTGTGCAATTTTGGAGAGGAATTGCAGCTACTACAACTAACATTTTGGTTTTGGATTGGAATTTATCTTGGTTGTGGTTTGGACCTTCGGCTTGGCCTTTGTTTATTCTTTCTTGGTGCGCTAGCCTTGGAGAAATGTGTGCTACCTTGGTTTTTTATTTATTTGCTTCTAGGATTATTTTTTCTGTCAAGGTTAAGTTGCTCGAGGGTGGCCTTTGTGCCTATGGTTGGGTGAAAATATTACTATATTGTCTACGGTGAAACAAGCACACATATTTTTATAACACTTACTATCCACCTGTGATATTTTATTTGTAATAGCCACATATATTTGTAAAATATATACATCACTAGGATGGGGGTAAAACAAGAATGTTACATTCGAAGCTTCCTCCACCTCTGCATTGCCCCTCGATCTTTCCATTTTTAATAAGTTTTACTAAATTTTGCATGCTCCGCATTCTTTTTCTCCTCCATCTCATTTTTTCTAAGTTATATCCCCCCTCCTTTAGCATGCTTCACAATACACACCTATGAAAAAATGACACATGGAAACCCCATGACATTTGGACACATGGAAGTGAAGTGGACCTAACTCTAATTTATATCACATCCCCCTCCTTTGGCACCCCTCCAAATACACACCTATGACAACATCACACATGGAAACCCCTTGAAATTTGGACATGTGGTGGTGAAGTGGACCTAACTCTAAGAAACACTTGGAAGGCATGGTTTGGACATGGATGACTAAGTGATGAGGTGGTGACCTAAAATTACATTATGCACAATCTACACAAGGTTTTGTTGTTCTATCTACTTCATGCACAAATAATATAGGGATGTCATTTATTATAAACATGATATGAGTACCATCCCATAATTTATGTGGGACAAATAGGGTGGATTTACAAATCAAGGGCTTGGAATTCATGTGGAATGATAGATCAACGGTTGTTGAGCCACTATCTTCTAGAGGCCATAACTTTTGATCCTGATGTCCAAATTGAGAAAATGAGATCTCCTTGGAAAGATAAAGACATGAAAAATAACTTGAAAATGGTTTCCATAGTTTGAATGACAGTTATCATTCCCTAAAAATAAAAACACTATCGTTACTAGTTATGTCTTGGCAAAAAATTATTTTTGAAAATAGTTTATTAAAAACAAAGTTATATAAGATCACAATTACAAAGGTATTTTAATGATCATTCATATTTTATTTCACAAAGGGGGAAATAAAAACCTAACCCTAAAGAAACTTCAAGAGGATGGAGAGAATATTATAAAAGAATATGAGAATCATATTCAAAGGGAGTTTTTTTTTGTGGTTTATTATTGGAAACAAGTTTTACCTTTGTTGATGATTGTAGCTTTGTGAGACATCCTCCAGGACACATTCTCCTATGAGATTGATTTGATTTGACCTGTGAGAGAGCCCATGTGTTGGGTGTTCCCATGTGATGGTTTTAGAATATAATGGATGTGCTTGTTTTACCATCGACAATATTACTATTGTCACCCAACCATAGGTCGAAGCCACCCTCCGAGCACCTTAACCTTGACAGAGAATCAGTTGGGAAGCAAACCCTAGGCTAGATAGCCAAACAAAGGGTAGCACACCTTTCCCCGAGGATAGTGCACCAAACAAGAGCTGAACAGATAGTCCAAACCATAACTAAGAGATATTCCAAGACAAAACCGAAATCTGCTAGCTGCAATGGCAGCTCTCCTCCAACCTTGTGCACAAACTGGGCAACTGCAGTGCGCACAAGTGTTTCTCTGCAATTCTGAGAATGCCTTCCTGAATGAAGACTGGCCTCCTGTATTTATACTAATTCTAGCCAACTTCGTAGGCCGACTTCTCATTCTGGGTGCCTATTTACTTAGTATATAATATTTCTTCTGGATGACTTCTTCTCTTGGAGGCTAATAACCTAATACAAATTTTCCTCTTGAGTCGACTTATCTTCTAGGGTTATTAGCCAACTCATTAGGGTTTCTTCTTGCTTCCCAGAATATTCTATTCTCGTTAGGTTTACAGGTGGAGGTAAATACCTCCCGCGGCTACCATAATATCAACACTCCCTCCTAGCTAGGGAGGTATTACAGGTAATGGTATTGAATATAAACATACCATTCACCCGATAGCATCAACATAGTTGTATAGACTATCTCATGACTAGATCATGAGAACCATCATCACCATCAGTGTCATCAGCTGCATCATCTTTCGAAACCATACTCCATCTGAGTAATTAGACATGATGTTGGATAAGTCACTCACACCATAGAGTGACACAAGAGCCATTCTTCTAATCTGGACATATGTCCTAGAAGAATAAATGTCTTGAACCATTTTTCGTTGAGGAAATCTTGGTCCATTGATCATCCATATAGCTAATAATCATTTTCAACATTGTTGATAGTCTTCAAAACAATATCATTCAATAGAACAAAACTGTGTCTATCCATAGCAGTACACAACTACAATCCAGTGGTACACTACCACACCAAGTAGCACACAGGTACTTGATCAGTGACATATAGTCACAAATAGTGGAACACATCCACCACAGTAGTATACATCTACTGTCTAGAGACATACAGTCTTCATAAAAATCATCTGATATCAACCTGCATAGAAACAATGTTATGATATGAACTAAATCATCTAGGCCATTATTCCACTCACATATGTGAGATATTGGAAGAGCATCTTCCCTCAAAAGGTCAAACATCAATGATGAGCTATATGGACTATCCTTCTCAATCAAGGAAGAATAATTGTCCTGAATTCTAAGCCTGGACCATTCCCCACCCTGGGCCATTCTTCTTACACTAGACAAAGTGTAACCTAGAGAGAATGAGTATACCCTAAGGAATTTCTATCCCTGATTATTGAACCTGGACCATTCCCCACCCTGGTCCACTCCTCTAGCACTAAAAAAAAGTGCAACCTAGAGAGAATGAATCTTCCCTAAGGAATGACTGTCCGGACCATTTCCTAAGGAAATTATTGTCTTGCACCAACCTCCAAAATGGACCATTCCCCATGTTAACCACAATGGGAAATCATTGTCCTGCGAGGCGGGCCAGTCTTCTTGAGTAACCCTCAAGAAGAGAGACTGCCCTAGACCATTCCCCATGTTAACCACAATTGGAAATCATTTTCTATGGTACATCAGCAATCCATAGAACCATTTTCATTACGAAAATGGTTGTTTGATCTGGACCATTTTCTGAACTGGAAAATGCCTGTCCATCAGAATTCTCAAACCACTTTCTGAACTGGAAAGGAAATGCTCATCCTGGACCATTTTTCAAACTGAAAAATGACTGTCCATAAATCAATACCACATTAGTGCTCTCTCCCAACCTGGGAGTCATATCTTCCTTTTTCAATAAGGAAGTCGTCTCCATGAGCTCCAGCTTGAGTACACAAACTCTTTCATCTTGAGCAGAAGCTTTACCAAAATGTCTGCTTATTTGCTCATCTATGGAGATATGTATTTGGAGAACCACTTTCTCTTTTCTGGACTTCATCACGAATAATGTAATGCTTGATTTCAAATGTACTTCAGTCTGGAACACTATTTTTCTCCAAATCTTCATATATCTCTGATCAATAAAGTATATCATTGTTGGATTCTTCTTTGGTTCATGCTAGCTCACAACATCGTGGCAAGGGTCAAACTGGAACATATCCATGTGGCACTTCTTCTGTCATCATGAGATATTTTTTATGGATTGGAAATCCATCATCCTGATCTTCTGAGTAATCATTCTAATACAGTATCTCTGTTATAGGAAATCTTCACCACGCTTCTGCTATGCATTGGAGGTTTATCTCCACCAAGTTTTCCTCTTCCATCTACATACAAGGGTCTCTTTCTAGTATACCTCAAAGCCTTGAGGTTTTTCTTCATACGCTCTTTGTTCAATTTCTCTGGAGAACAGTGTTTGCATTCATCTGATGTAGAACTCCAACCCATGGATGATATAATGACTCATGTAGAGGTATGTCTGGTTTACTGGAATGAGTAATCATCATATTCTTCTCCCTCAATCTGTGAGAACCTCTAGCTCTATATCTTGCAATTCTTTCATTCATAAGTCTTCCATACACTGTTCTTCATCACAAATTTTATTTTCTCTGCTTGATTTCTTTTAGTGAGTTCATATGAGGCTGGTAATATTGTGATTCTTGATACAATGACTAGTTGTTCTGGCTTTTCTTTCTTTCTTGGAATCTTCATGTTCTTCCTCATGTTTCTCTTTATCTCTTGGGTCCATGGAGTTTCTTATAGATTCCATTCCCTAGATATTCCACTTCTTTCTTTCGTCATAGGATCACGAATGTGGATGGACAACCAGGAATACTTTAAGGCTTCTCTTCGAAGAAGACTTCTTCTAAGGTCAAACTGAACACATACTTCCTTTCATGGCTGCTACCATGGATATATACTTCATCATCTTCAATGGATCATAGGATCAGCTCCCTCCTAATCCTTGCTTGATGTATGAGTGCATGTTTTTCTTTTGGAAATAT
>JZKD02S1846282.1:478640-494871 GCA_000966675.3 Picea glauca | reverse complement strand
TATTAGGAATGACCCCGACGAATTTTGGTATTTATGGTGGGGATTTTGTTTATCTTCTTGTGGTTTGTTGCACTTAAAGGATAGGGGCCCTGTGTGCAAATTTCCAATTCAATATCTGTGGTATATGGTGGCAAGGGGCTCTATGTGGGGATCTTGTTCTCTTCCCAGGACTATTTGGAATATTTCCTCTGGAGCCATCCCTCGAGCATTCGAGTATGGATGAGAACCAGCACTCCAGTTGTTGCATTCCATGTAAGATTTCTAAACTATGCAGGTTTCAAAGACGAAATGCTAGGAAAGTTGACTTCCAAGGGGAGTTCTCTCATGCAGAAAGACTACTCAAATTTACATCCACAAGGCCAAAAATGATGAATTATTTGCATTTAGTGGCTCGTCAAACTCAACACTTTAGCAATTGGAAGCAAATATGAGTATGATATACCAATAGGTTCTTGGTTTGGCCAAAAACTCAGTGTTGGGTGTCATCCAAAGATCTCCATTGGGTCTATTAGAGTTGCCCAAAGAGGAAGAAACAGTCTAGTAGGTATATGAAGACATGGGAAAAGAAAACACAATTCTAAAGCTCTCTTCAAGTAGATATCAAGCAAGAAGCCCTTATCGACTTGCTCTTTTAAGCTCAAGTTCTCTCATGTTTTGCAAATCTATGTTAGTTTAATATCAGTTTATCGAGCTTTATACCAGGAAACTCTTTAGTTAAGCCAAAACTTTTAAATCTACTCAAACAGTTGGCACATATTTTGAAATTTTGATGTCATACTTCCCTCTTCTGTTGTGTATTATTTCATCTCGTTGTTCAGTTCGGTTGCAACCTCCTTTTAATACAAATGCTATCCATTTCAGTTTAAAATAAAATTCGAAAACAATCATTTTTTATGATGTAGAACCATCGCATGTTCAATATTCGAACAAAGGAGAAGGCCAATATAAAGAAGCTTTAAAAAAACACATTAATGGTAAGAATGCAGACAATGAAGATAAATATGACCAAAAAAACAACTGAGGCCTTGAAGGATGCCATACATCAAGTATCAAACCTTTCTGGTTGGACATTGCAAACTATGGTCAAGGTAAGAATATGCTATAAACTTTCTTTGCTCCTCTTCTTCTAAATTTCTTAAGCTAAAAGACCAAAAATATAGTTGATTATTTATAAGGTTCATGTGGAGGGAAGGGGAAGGTTTTTGGGCATATATTCCTACTCTGATCCCCTGCTACTATATGATTTAATTAATGAGAAAAAGGTCAGAGTGTTTTGGAATCATGGTGCATTTCATAATGGGAAATGATGGACCACTGTAAGGTTTTTGAGGTCATTATTGGTGGGAAACAAACTTGAAAAAAAAAAGAGCCCAACCATTGATCCCAAGTTACATTTACATTGAGAACAATCCCCTAATGATGGGTCTAGCGTTCAGTCGAAACATTGGGAACATTTCAAAGTTAACACAATTTACTTCCAGAAAATCTTCAACAATTATGAGCAACTGAAAATATACTCTCGAACATAAAATAGATCACTTGGAAACTCTCAACCTTATTGAAAACCCAATAACAATGTTCACTTCTACTTGAATGTACAAAAATTAATCAATAGATAATTTACAGAAAACACTCACAAATTATCACACACCAATTACATACACAGCGTCTAGTAATTTATTAAATAAAACCAATCTAAATTTCTCCAAACCTAATTGGTTTAGATAAATAGTGAGAATACCCACAAGGTAATCTATCCATTATGATCCTAACACAACAAAATAGATGAAGAATGAAGGATGGCCAATAAAGTGATGGCTTACCTATTTAAAGGTGATAAACATTTGACGATGGCAAGAATCAAATTGGATAAGCTTTAGTCTAAGTCACCTGACACAATGACACATAACATGGAAATACAAGTGTCCAACATGTGACACGGCGACCTTGGAAGCGACCCCAAACATAGGACACAGAGGACACGTTTTATATATATATGAAAAAAAATTGAAAATTACACATACAAAAATGAAATATAGACATAAAGATCCAAATTTTGTTAGAAACTAGGGACATTTACATTATACAAATTCAATCATGCAACTAGTTACTAGTACCACTTACTAATACTACATGTAACATCAATGATGATCAAATGACAAACACACAAGAAATTAGAACCATAAGTTGCAACATTCTCATTAAGCCATCAAAATCAAAATGTATTACAATGAGTCACTAATACTATAGGTGGGAATGCCAATGGCAAATACAAAATAAGGAAGACACTAGAACCATAGATGGAAGAATCTCATAGCTCATGAGTCATGATTGTCAGTAGTCCTCAATGTCATAATCATCAAAATCAGCATCACTACCACTGCTCTCTCCTCCATCCTCCTCCTCTATATATCCAATCCAATATGTGCATATGTCGGCGTGAAGGATGACACCTCAAGAGGATCACCATCATCAAAAGTGATCGGCTCTAGCACAAGTTCATTAAGATCCAAGTTGGCTAATTACAACTCAACACTGTTGTCCAAACCCATATCATCAGGAAACACATCCCAGCACTTTGAATCCATTCAAATCTGCAAAATAACCCTCAGCTACACATCAAAACACCTCATAGCTCCAACCTACCTAAGAAAACGTGAGAAAATGAGGGTCGGGTTGCCTTTTTAGAGGTCACAAGTCTCTTTCTGTGCATGACACATGTCCTAAAATCGAGACATGTGTCAAACACGTGTTTGGCATGTGTCATGTGTGCACTTGTCAAACAAGTTTGGCGTGTGTTATGTGCACATGACACATGCCAAAATCGTGTCCTCACAAATCCATGCCCAACACATGGGATTCGTGACATGGAGACCCTAGGGGGCATGTCCTCTTACAGAGGCTTTAGTCAATTAATTTGTATGCCCAAATCAAAACCTAGAGACAACCAAAAAAACCCACTTCATCCACAATCTAATAATACCCAAACAACCATTCATCCACACTCAAGACCAAAAAATTTCAAATTAAAATCTATAGGAACATACAACCAACCTAGTAAACAAATTTTCCTATGTGATGTTGCCTCAACTATAACCTCCTAGCCTCTTTGGTTGTTGTGGTTATAGGTGTCATTATTAGAGGTCCATTACTATGTCATTTATGGGTATAACCTCTTTGCCTCTATCAAAGTACAATGTCCATTCTCACTATGGAGATATTTTCTTTTATGGAACATATTTGCTCTTCACTCTAAAATCCTTGACGAGAAGAATATCATTGCTCTTAAGGTCCTCTTGAACACAACTCGAGCTATTGTTGTGACAAATACACTCCAACCCCTATGCCATATCCAAGACAATCTGCAACGTCTAAAAATGCATTAGACTCGAATCTCCAACGTGTGATCATGCATGGTGGATCCAATTGTTAAGCAATTTGTTTTGCATACTCAAAGACGAAAAAAATGTCCACTCCAATGATTATTCTACCAAGACAATGAGAAAAATCACAAGACCCGCATGGTGGGACTTGTGAAGGGCATTGGCCTCCTTCAACACATGCTCTCTCATTTGCTTGATCACCACTATTTCTCCCCCCAACACAAAATACAAATCCTTGAGCCTTGTTGAAATTGTTGATGGCCTCCAAGTTGCCTTTGCAAAGACAGGAAACATCCTCCACCAGCAACATCAGAAGCATCAATTACCTGACAAAAACAAGGGAAAAGTCGAGGAGAAAGAAGTTGATCAACATTAAAATTTTGAAATGGGGACAATTGAGTCACTTACGCTAAATTTGAGAGTTATGCCCCTCAAACCTTACTATGTACATGCAAACAAGAGCGAACAAAGTAACGAAAACAAGGTTGATGGCATTAGATTGAGGAAAGTGTCAAAGGTTGTTGTGGTTATAGGTATCAATATTAGAGATCCATCACTATGTCGTTTATGGGTATCACCTCTCTGTCTATGTCAAGGTACAATGCCCATTCTCACTATAGGGCTATTTTCTTTTATGGAACATATTTGCTCTTCACTTTAAAATTCTTCTCCAAAAGAATATAATTGCTCTTAAGGTCCTCGTGAACACAGCTTGAGCTATTGTTGTAACAAAGATACACGAACCCCTCTACCACATCCAAAGCAATCTACAACATCTACAAATACATTAGACTCAAATTTTTGTGGATCCAATTGTTAAGCAATATGTTCTGCATAGACGAGAAGCAAGCCTTACTCTAGTGATTCTTCTACCAGGATGTAGAGCAAGATCACAAGACTCACATGATGGAATTTGTGAGGGGCATTGGCCTCCTTCAACACCTACTCTCATCAGCTTGATCACCACTCTTGCTCCACCGACACGAAATATGAATCCTTTGAGCCTTAATGAAATTGTCGATGGCCTCCAATTCGCCTTCGCAAAGATAGGAAACGTCCTCCACCAAGATCATCAAGAGCATCGATTATCTAACCAAAACAAGGGAAAAATCGAGGGAGAAGTGATCCACGTTAAAATTTTGAAATGGGAACAATATGTCCCCTGCACTAAATTTGAGAGCCACACCCCTCAACCCTTACATGCAAACAAGAGCGACCAAAGTAACAAAGATGGGGTTGATGGTGTTTAGAATGGAGAAAGTGTCGAAGGTTGGAGGGGCTAAAATTGAAAATATCACCTTGTGAAGATTATAGAATTAATCATACATTTTTTCAATATCAAAGCAATTATTTTGCTTTTAAAAAAATTAAAATATAAAAATGCAAAATGTAACCTTAAACCAACAACTAAAGAACTAACAACCATGACATCTATTGTACAAATCAATAAACAACAATAAGTTTATGTGTTCACCTTTTCAAAACAATTATAAGTAGTGACTCATTCCCTCACATGTAGAAGTGTAATGTACCCAACCCGAGCTGGGTAATGTCATTGCTAAAATGACCCTATAAAAATTTCTGATACCAATTCTAAATGCGGAAAATAACACTCAACATGACATTCAAGCTCATTCAATTGTCCATACTACTAAAAACATAAATATAACTACTTTGATTGTGCACAACAGCAACTAAATACATACAGCATCATTCAACCATAAAATAGAGATATGAATGCATCTTTCTCCTCACAATAAGCAACATTAACCAAATATAACTCAAAGTAAAATGCACAGCAAAAATATCTGCATTTAACGCAAATCAACACAGCAGATAAGAACACTTATCTTATGAAAATGTGCAACCCGTTGCAGAAGACAGACATTCCTCCCAACCGTAGACTTGTTGTTCAAGTTCTCAACAACAAGTCACCCCCAAGATGGGGCTATGAATCTACAAGAGACGATGGTTCCTAAGGTTGGCTAATGTCCCCCTCTCAACAGTCAATTCCCACAGCTAATTCCATCCCACCAACTCTCTTCCTCTCAACCTAAACAACCCAAGGGATGGAAACCCCCTTCACTGCTCACAATTCCTCGGGCCTTTCAACTCCCCTCCAGGGCTTACAGCATAGGTTGAACAGGGAAACTACTTGTTGGGACCTCAAGAATTCTACAATTGCAACACAAATTCGCCCAACAGCAAAATGTGTGCTTCCCTTGACGAATTTCGAATAGCACGTTACTCCCAGGCACGCAACCTCTTTCTCCAAACCATTGTCAAACTTGCCCACAACCACTGCCTTCAAGCTTCAGCACTCCTTTGTTGGCCAAAAAACTCAATGTAAAAACAGCTCTCGCTTCAAAAACGTGATTTTGTAATTCTTATCTCCTACCCATACGAATTTATTTTCTCTTGCTTGCTTGACTTGCACTCATCACCAAGTTGATTGTACCCACCCTCTTACATGAATTCAATGATTGGGTTCTAGAACACTCAACAACTAATGGAAGGTTCATGGTAAGGATAATTTAGAAAAAAATGGTTTGGATTTAATAGACATGGGTAAATTCTCCCCCTTGGACCCCTTCCCTCTCTTGTGTAAAACTTAGCCCCCAAATATCCACCTGTGTCCATATGCAGTGGGCGATACATTTTATTCATTATATTAAATTTACATCATTTACATATTACATTGCTTTGGCTCTCGACCATACATTACATTTGCAATATACACTGCTAGTTTGGGGTTTGAACATGGGGATGTTACAAAAAGGGTAAATGTGTCAACGTAGCAAGATGTCGATGAAAAAGGTAATGTGTCAACGTAGCAAAATGTTTGTGGAAAAGGTAATGTGTCAAAGTAGTGTTAACCCTTGGATTTTCTCACTTGGAAATCATAAGAGTTAGGAACCAGTGTATTCCATATGGCTGGCATTTAGATAGTTTCCTAGATACCGCTTGGTTTTGAGCCAAGGTTGGTTCCCTTGAAGGTCGGTTACTGAGTGGTTCAATGGTGATTTCCTTGTTTCAGAGACTGAGAGCATATGGAGATGGTTATTTTTAGCAATTCTCCTACTTTCGAGGAGACGAAGTTCAGAGGTCTGCATGGCAGTTTTGGTTACATATTCAAAGCCCTTACGAGCTCACGATTCCAGTGAGCCTTTTCTGGATGACATGTGAGACGTGTATTTTTAGTAGTGCTTGCATGTCGAATTTGAACACATCAGATTCCTTGCAGAAAACCAAGTTTGATAAGCCTGATTTCATCGACATGCAAACACTTTCTATTTTTAGCAGTATTACATGCAGTGTGACACATGGCAACTTGGCAAAGTTGACACTTGAAAATTCCAAGATTTGTCATGTGGCAACCTTGGGAGGTGACACATGGCAACCTTTGGGAGTGACAAGTGGAAACATTAGAGGGGATACATGAGATTAGATGAGGTGGTAGGTGTTAGGAGTCAACTCGTCATTAGCTTGAGTCATCTGAGCGCATCCATGAGTCATCTAGTGAACACTAGGAGCGCATGCATCAATTAGGAGTGATTTGGGGAATGAATGGAGTTAACTAAAGTGTGACTCCCTCTCTCTCTTACTTAGCTCTTCCTCTCTCTCACTCAATCATGAGTCTAACTCCGACTCTCTAGTTCACTGGGGTGCCTCCCTTTTTCTCTCACTTTCTCTCTCTTAGCTCCCTCTCTCCTCCACTTCACTCCCCCTTTCCCTCCACATCACTCGACTTCCTTCACTCCACTCCCACATAAGGCACACCTCTCTAGTTTGATGATTATCACTAGATTTGACTCTTGAGTGAACTAGTGTGCCCCCCACTCTCTTCCCTTAGTCCTCATTCACTTATGATTGCATGCATGGACTTTTCACTCAGTGACACATCATTTGGACTTGGTTACACTCAAAGCCTCACCACTTCTCTCCAAATCGCATTAGCACATGAGGACACGTCTCTTTAAATTGGGGTGCATGGCTTTCCCTCTCACACTTGACTTACTTGGCCGCATGGTTTGAGGACTCTTCAATGGGATATGCACCCCTCTTTCTATATTATTAGGTTTTCTCCATTGTGACAAGGTTGAATATTCTTCGACGACAGCATACTCCATTGCTTCTTTCTCTCATTCTCTCTATTCTAGCTTCAATTCTCAGGTGCAGAAATCATCATAGTACCATTTTTGTAATCTCTTTGGTGCAAACAATCGCTTGGCAATTTCAAAAATAGAACCATTGTTGTGCTCATATCAAGCCCTCACAAATCATTGGTATTGTTGATGTTACTTGTGCATGATTTAGTAGTTTTAGCATTTTATTTTGGTGTTTTCAGCCACTTAATATCACATCTTCTATCTTTATTTCCATATTTTCTCAACTAGATGTATTCGTCCACAAACATTTAAACCATTTGGTTGTTTAAACGCGGCCACAAAACAAATATTTTGCTGCTATTTTTTTATCTTATTGTGCAGATTTACAGGTGAAGACAGCAAGAAAATGACTCAAGGGACACCTCCCTGAGGTTGGCAAGCACTAGCCCAAACARATAGGGATCTTCCTGTGAAACCTTTGGGTCAKTAATCTCTATAATTAGACACTTTTCTTGTTGATTTTATTGCTATTTTAAATCAGATCTAGGTGCAAAAAARTGTGCTAACATGTAACAAGATGTCCCCGCAAAAGGTAATGTGTCAACATAGCAAGATGTCCCCACAAAAGGTAGGTTGTTGAGAAGGAAAGTATTGATGTGAAAACAAATTGTCAACATATAGGAATATGCCACTTGAATGGAATAGTTGAATAATGATTCTACGAGTTCAACTCATATAGTAATTTATATAACAAAAGTATCAATGTGAACAAATTGTCTAACATAAGAATATGCCACTTAAATGGAATAGTTGAATAGTAGAATAATGATTTTTAAGTATTATATTTTTTCAGTTTACACTCACATTTGAAACCATTCATTTCCAACATATGAATTTCAAACTTGGTTCATCAGCATTAGCACACTCACTTTAGATTAGATAAAGTTACATTAAAAAAAACAATAAAAAAAAATTCAACTCAAATAAATAAAAATATATATATATATAGACATATTTACATAATAATATATAAATTAAATTTACACAATTCTTAGATTAGATAACATTACATTAAAAAAAAAAGAAAAAAAAAATTAAATAATTATGTATAAATTAAATAATAATATATAAATTAAATTTACACAATAAAATTTGATCCCTCTCAATGCTTGATAGATCGAGTTTAAGATGGATCTACGTTAGTGAACAACTCATGTGTCCTTGTCATGTGAGGAGAAGCTCCACTATCCACTAACCAAGCACTATTGAAATCTATGCTAGAAAGCCAAGAGACTAACAAGAACTCATTCTCAAACTTCTCAACAAACTCCTTGACTAACTCGTTGAATTGAGCTTATGCAGATGGTGCAACCTGTTGAGACTTACTCTTCCCTTCTTTCGTTCTGGAAACTGTGAAGCATAGTGGCCACTCTTCTTTCGTTCTGGAAACTGTGAAGCATAGTGGCCACTCTTATGGCATGCAAAGCATTTCACTTTGTTCAGATTCTTCTTCTTTCCAGCCTGTGAAACTAACTCTTCACCTATATTCCCCCCACTCCTTTCCCTGACTAGCAAGGACCAGATTTCATCATCACCAGCATGTTGTTCTGCTAGAGATTCCTCTCAAATCTCCTCCTGGATGAAATCATCCCATACCCTCTCAAACTTGGAAATTGTTTCCCATGCTACGATGCCTTTGATGAATGGGGCCCATGGCTTAGAAAAACCATTAAGGGCCATCCTCACCAACTCTTCATCTAACACGACTTCCCCAACAATTGCCAATTGATCATGTACCTGAGTGATCTTGGTGAGATAATTGGTCACAGTATCTGATTTGGTCATCTTGGTGTCTCGAACACAAACTGCTAAAAAATGTGCCTAGTCCTTCAGGCACGTTAAACTGAAATTTTGTGCTTAGTCCTTCAAGCACAAAATGATCTTTAGCTGCCCAGAACCCTGCTACCCGCTGCCAAACCTACTACCCAAACTTTACTGCCTACTGCCCAAACCTCTACCCACAACCTTCTACTACTTCGTGAACTTCCTGCGGTCTTCCTTACTGCTGCTCGGGGTCAGTCTAGGGGCTACCCAAGCTTTCTGTTGGCAGGTTGAGTGACTAAGAGGGGGAGAAAGAGAGAGAGAGAGAGAGAGAGAGAGAGAGAAAGTGTGTACAGATTTGGGGAAGAAGCAGATCCATACAGTATGCAAAGGCCGTACAAGGCAGATCCATACAATCATACGCTATAGTTCATACAATCATACAAGACAAGTTGTACAATCGGAACGTACATGTTTTTGTTGTTTCTTGTTTTCTAGCAAGTCAATACTTCCACAGCAATGTTTTTGTTGTTTTTTGTTTTCTAGCAAGTCAATACTTCCACACAAGTTGTACAATCGCAACGTACATGTTTTTGTTGTTTTTTGTTTTCTAGCAAGTCATTACTTCCACAGCAATGTTTTTGTTGTTTTCCGTTTTCTAGCAAGTCAATACTTCCACAGCAAGTCGTACAACTCAATTCAAGGTGATCTGTTGACCATGCAGCTACTAGTTTTTAGCAAACTATAGAGGTTTTCTTTTAAGTTTTTTCCGATGGTCAACTAGTTTTTAGCAAACTATAGAGGTTTTCTTTTTAGTTTTTTTCGAAGAAATAAAAAATTGAATTTGCAAGAGATATCCTTGTGTATGTGCTTTATGCTTCCACTTTTTATTTTTCAGTTATTGTGAGATTGATGCTATAGTCTAAAATTAATTTCTACAGTAATTAAATTCAGCAATTTATTTGTTTAAATTGAGATCACAAGGGCAACAATCATTTAGGATGGAAAATTCACATGGTATCAACGCTAACTTTTGTAATTGAGATTCTCAATGATTTGCAGCAATAAATCAACTGTAGGAAATGACCATCAATTAGAGGATTTCAAAGTTTTCAAAAACTAATTCTCAAATCTAGGAGTTTGTGTAGATATCATAGAAAACATCAAGCTAGCCCAGGATATGAGGACAGATTGGATGGTGCCTCGAATTTCTTATCATGGAAGGTGAGGGTTGTTACCCCTCATAGCACGAGTGGTAAAGGTATATTTGTATGAACTAACACTTATTTTTTGGCTTTAGGGTAGGTTGAGCATAGTGGTCCAACTTGAGAGGTTGGGAAGTGCTCTTGGTGGTTGCTTTCTTGGTGAGTTCATGATCTTGGTTCAAGGATGATTTTTTTATATTTATATGAGATACTGCACTGATTAAGATGGTGCATAGCTATCACACATGGTTTGGTTACTTAGACGGATAAGTGATGATTATGGATCTTCCATGATGAGATAACTAATTCATATTTCTTTCTTCACGGTCACATATCCTTGGGATCAACAAGCTAATGGAGGATTGATGACTATTTTTTAATTCACCTCAGCATTATGGTATTGTCATTGAGGTATTGTCATTGATATACTATGGTGTAGCTATTTATGCTGATTTGCAGATTGTTCCATTACATATTTCTTAAAGATGCAGTAAGAACTTGCAGAACAGGGTATCTTCATCATCAGAAAAATGCGTATCTTCATCATCAGAAAAATGCTTCTTACAAAAGCCATGAATAAGGCCTAGAAGCTACAGAAAATGATAAATCAGCGTAAGGAGTTTCTAGGACCTTGTCCTTATCATTTGCATGTCTTCATTTGCTGCCCTCAAGTTATACAGTCTGAAATTTTTCTTAAGGCATATGATCATTGGCTCGGCATGATATTGAAGCTGTTCTTGATATACCTATTTATTATCTCTACCTTTCACATTCAGCGTAGGCTATTCATTCTACAAAATGGAGCCCGATGGGACATCTCCAGCATCGGGACCCCATCCTGTAGAACGAACAGCCCGGCCATCAACGCAGCTCCCCGTTCTGCATTGCATTTAGTTATTCAATTGATCAAATTGCAAGATACATCACATAGCAGGCTGCAGCATGATAGAAATTATACAATAGAGAAATGATCTAGTACACTCTAAAAATCTTTGTCAGATGATTTCTTACCTTATCCATTCTAAAATGCCCGACATTGAGAGAACATATACTCTTATATCTGAGGGAGGAAGTAGATCAATTATAGCTCAAACAAGAAAATAAAAAATACCAGGATGTCAAGGCCACCAAATTCATTCTTCAACCATTGTGCAAATGTGGTAACACTGTCATCTCTCTGTATATCAAGTGTATAACACCACATTTTTTCTTCCTTCTTCCATGAGAGCACGAGATTGTTGAGACAAGTCTGACCTATCTCAGGCATAAAACTTAGGGCCGACCCATGCCACTTGTATTGCTAACAAGTATTTAAACCCAATGATGGGTCGTCTATTTGTTCATTATGTGGCAGATCTGTCTGAGGTAGCCAACACTTATCCTGATCAGATCTGTTCATAAAGCATTATCCTGTTCAGACCTGTTCATAAAGCAGCAGTTCATGAGAATAAAAATAGACACTATATGTATTAATTCGAAGGCAAAAAAATTCAGGGTTTTGGAGTAAAATTTGGCCCTGTTATACAATGTAAGGGGGGAGTTATCAGTTACAGTCAAGCAAACAGCCACCAGACTCGAGGAGAATTACACCATCAAACAACAGTGTAACCCTGTAGCACGGCAGAGTATTAACATGGTTTTAAGGAAAGCACTCTATCAAAGGATAGATCTCATTATTTTAAGGTTTTGGGGTCCTCCTCCAGCAGGCCTGTAACAGAAACCTACCAGCGGTACAATTCTTAGATTCTGGATTTGATCTACAGCTACACAGTAAGGAAACCACGATTTATACCTAATTCTGGGACTTTCTCCATGACAAGGTTATAATTATTCCTGAACCAGCAGCACGAGTTTCAGTCATTGGGCTACACTATGATAATTCAGCACAATATTAGCAAAGAGAGGCTACAAGTAATATGGGGAAAGGTGGTTGATAAAGTCTACAGGATGTCTCACTATCAGATAAAACACACATTCCCAGATCTAGTAAAAAAAGGATAAACTTGAAGCAGAATGACCGATTGACTCTGAATGACATACATACAGATTTGATCTATTGTCCAGCAGACAAAGAAGAGCGCTCAGACAGGTGAGATATCTAAATTACCTATGAAGACAGATGGCAGTTCTATCTTGAGCATTCAGTCTAGTGTAGGGTTTAAGAGCATAATGTGTGGAACACTCACCCTTTATTAAGCATGCAAAGATCCATTCAAGAGAAGATTAAAGGTGAACAGACGGCATTTAAAAAGAAGATATCTTGCCCAAGAATTTGAAAACCAGCCAGTGGTTTTTGCACATGGTTTTGAGCTCATGGTTTAAGGCTTAAGCAGATGGTTTTAGGGCCACTGGTTTTTGGACACTGGTTTTGGAGAAAGGAGATGTCCAATGACCTAGTAAGCCTCTATCAAAGTGAGAACTTAAACAAGAAGATGATCTTGCAAAACAAACACAGATCCATAGAGATGACCAAATCAGACCGGATCACCAGTTACCTTATGAAGGTCTTGCAGGTTGGTAATCAGCTTGCAACAGTTGAGGAGAAGGTTGCAGATGAAGAGCTAATGAACATGGCACTGAATGGATTCCCAACTTCATGGGAACCATTTGTCAAAGGTTTTTGTACTCGAGAGAACCTTGTTAGCTTTGAGATGATATGGAATGACTATATCCAGGAGTTGGGTCAGATGGAGTCAAAGACCAACAAGATGGGTGGTGTTAAGAACCTATCTCTATTTGGTCAGTGAAATAAGGGCAGAGGTAAAGAACCCAACAAGGGTAAGAGGAAAGAATGAGGAGTCAACCTCACAGCCAGGGAAAGACTTGACTAAAATCAAGGGATTCATTTGTCATAAGCAAGGTCATTATGCATCACAGTGTCCAGAGAAGAAGAAATGCAAAGGGAATCAACAACATAAGCAGGTAGCAACCTCTAAAGAAAATCAAATAAATGTGAGTTTGCTACCAAGGTTGAGAAGGATTTATTCTTGGTATCTTACCTTTCTACCAGCACAGTTCCACGGAATGTGTGGTAATGTGGACAATAGGCCATCTTGACATATGACATTAGCCCGACAATTATTTTCTAGTTTGAAAGACTTAAGAGTACAGGTTAAGCTTGGTCGTGATGCCAAGTACCCAAAAGCAAGGTTTGGTATTATTCCCTCCAAACTTTAGTCAAGTAACTCTTTATACTTTGACGATGTCTTGTTTGTACCAGATCTCAGGAAGAACTTGCTTTCAATTTTGATTATGAACAATAAGGGCTTTACAATTTAGTTCAAGAACTAGCAAGTCCTCATCAGACCAAAAGAATCTAACCCAAATACAGCTCAAGTAATAGGGGTTAGAGAATGTAATTTGTACAAGTTGCAAGGTGAACTTGTTTGAGCCCTAATTCATAACAATGACATCTTTTGCAAGTTGTGGCAAACAAGGATAGGGCCCCTACATCATAGGACATTTCCTATTCTGAGGGAGATGATTGCAGGTCTTTAAGAGTTCAATATTGGGCAGCATGGTGTATGCAGAGAATTCACACTTGGCAAGCATGCCAAGGCTGCTTTCCCAGACAGTAAGTGTAGATCTAAGGGAATTCTAGACCTACTACATTCAAAAGTTTGTGGACCGACATCAATGGCATTAATTACAAGAAGCATGTACTATGTTTCCATCATTGATGACTTCTCTCGCAAGATTTGTATCTACTACATGGCATTGATGAGCAACTTTCTAGATCCCGAGCCTTCCAGCGTTCAAGGGGCAGCAAACAAATATGTATGGAAAGATGCCATGGTGCTAAAGTACATCCACATCATGAAGAATGATGTTAGGGACATCATGCGAAGACTGGAGGGGAAGTTAGTAGTGAGTTCCAAATGACTCTACAAGATCAACCATGCAACAAGGAGCAACATTAAGAAGTTCAAAGCAAGGTTCATAGAGAGAGGGAGTGGACTATGAGGAGACATTTACTCCAATCGCCAAGTACACTTCCATTAAAGCAGTTATGTCCTTGGTTTAATTTATGTGATGGAGGATACATCAGATGAATGTGAAAAAAGATTTCCTTCATGGGATCATTGAGGAAGAAGTGTACATAGAGAAACCTCGAGGCTGAGGTAAGTGGGAAGGAATCCCATACTTGCAAGCTGAAGAAATCCTTGTATGGACTTAAGTAGGCACCGAGAGCATGGTATTCCAAGATAGATGGATATCTACAGAGTATGGTCTTCACCAAAAGTGACGCATATTCTAACTTTTATTACATATTTGTTGAGATTGATCTGCGCATTTTGGTGTAGTATGTAGATAATTTCATTCTTAAAGGTGCAAAGAAGCTCCTTACCAGGTGCAAAGGAGACAGGGCAGTTGAGTTCAAGATGAAAGACAACAACATGATGCATTACTTCTTGGGTTTGGAGGTTTGGTAGGGACCAAAGGAGATTTTCCTTGAGGAGAATAAGTATGCAATTGAGATCTTGAGGGAATTTCAGATGGAGGACCACAAGCTTATGGCCACAAGCATGATCACTAATCTGAAAAAGATGAGAGCTTCAAATTCACAATTGGTGGATCCCACATTGTACAGGTAGTTGATAGGTTCCCCAAAGGAGATTTAGATTTTCCTTGAAGAGGGTAAGTATGCAATTGAGATCCTGAGGGGATTTCAGATGGAAGACTACAAACCTATGGCCACATGCATGATCACTAATATGAGAAAGATGACAACTTCAGATTCAAAGTTGGTGGATCCCACATTGTACACGTAGTTGATGGGTTCCTTGACAATTTGGTCAACACCAAGCCAAATATTTGTTTTGCATTGAACACCTTAAATCAATTCATGGTGGAGACAAGGTAAGAGCATTGGATAGTAGCAAAACATGTGCTTGGCTATTTAAGGGGGCATGATGGAGTATGGTCTGAGATATCTTGCGGATGATGAAGTAAAATTGCATGGGTATATAGACTCTGATTGGGCAGGCAATGCAACAGACAAGAAGATCACTTCAGGGTGCTACTTTAGCTTAGGCTCAACGATGATATCTCGATTAAGCAAGAAGCAAACTTTCATGGCAATTAACTCAACAGAGGCAAAATACATGGCAGAGGGTACTGCTAGTTGTGAGGCCATCTAGCTTTACAAGTTACTTGTAGGATTGTTTAATCAAGAGTTGAAACTAACAATCATTTTCTCTCAACCTTTTTAACCGAGGGATTTTGGGAATAGTCGTGATCTATTGCTTCTTTAGTACCTTTCGCAATTTCTCCCTCTTCTTGTTCCGATTATATTGAAATAATGTAACTGCAAATAGTATTCTTATTATTATTGATATATTATTCATAGGATCAATCCCCATTGTGGGTTGATCATGTCGATTATTGTAATAGGACCAAATCCCCTTTTGCAGATTGGTCAAAAGACAATTGTAATAGGCAAAATAAGAAGTCGGCCCCAACAGATATTAAAGAGGCCCAAAAATATAATAAAGGTGGGTTTACCCACCCAGTTTGAGAAGTCGACCTTGCTAGTGAAGAGACACTTCTCACATGCCAGACTTGTATAAATAAAAAAAGCTAGCGCCTCACTTAGACACAACTCACTTGTTCATTTTGAGAGACAAGTTCAGATCTGCTACCGAAGAAGAAGGAGAAGAAGGAGTGGCGCATATCTGGGAGAGGACTTTATGTATTAGCTTAAGAGATCTCT
>JZKD02S1846282.1:404638-418509 GCA_000966675.3 Picea glauca | reverse complement strand
TGTGAGATCGATTTTCCTCAAGAGAGACAAGCTCGAGACCCAACTTGCTATACTCGGACCCTGTCGGGGACATGCACTGAAAAACAATCAAGAGCAGCCTGCTCTGATACCACTGATCTAGATTATTTTTTGAATGAAATGAAAGCAAAGATATTACAATGAAATACTCATAAAGATTACCAGAAACAAAGAAATACAACAATACATGATTTCTATTAATGAAAGAAATGTGTAGAGACTGTAAAAGTACAGAGTGCAAGACTCACTAGAATGGTGACAACTTTATCTCTGAGAAGATATTTTATGGCTATGCTCATTCGCAAGAAGATGATTACAATGAGGCTCTGAAGGCCTTTTTATGATAAACATGAATGCCAAAACCCTATCATCCAAAAAACTAACCCTAGGAGATGAAGCGCCAAAAGTCATGTGGGCCTCGTTGGGGTAAGTTAGTACATTAACTTCCCAGGGTCGTAACTTTTGCATACGATCTCTGTTTTAGGCGTGTGATAGCCCATTGGAATGGCGTTTTTGAGAACTACACATTATGCAGTGAAACTATGACTTCGTCTATAGTTTGACTATGGAAATCTAAGAAAACACTGTTTAGAGCCCCAAAACGGCCCTGGAAGTACAAAAAGATGTACTGACATGAAAACTTCCAAAATAAGCCAGTTGGAATAGGTGGGTGGCCACCAATATCCACCTGGATGCTGTTTAGGGCTTTAGGACAACCCCGTAAGTGTAGAACCCACAATTAAAAAGAAATTTCCCCATTACAAAGAAATGTGTTGAACTGAAAAAAGTCAAGATGAGCCAATTGGAATTTGTGACAGTTCGGTGGCCACCAATATCCAGCTGGATCAATCCTCCCCCCTTAGGAAGCAATGGTATCCATTGCGTTGAGTGCCTGAGGAAGAGGGGAAAGTGTTTTCTGACTTTGAATCTTGGTGAATTGTGTGCCTTGTTGGAGAATTTGCGTTGCTTGGTCTGTGGAAGGTTGTCATGAACCTATTGCTGGTGAGGTTGTATCTGTTCCACCAAATGTTTGTCTCTGGGCTTGATGGGGCATTGTGTAGGCACCATTGTAGGTGAAGAAACAATATTCGCTTTCTATTATGCAATCTGCTTCTGTTGGATAGAAGGTGATGAGGTTCCAGTGGTTGTAGTGGCCTTCTGTGCCTCCTTTGAATAGACTGTGAAGAGGATGGATTTTGCAGTATGAGAGATTACCTTGCGGCCCTGTTTTGGTGGAATAGTAGTAAAAAATACCTCTGGTATCCTGTAGAGCTGACCCCCCAGAGTAATAATGGCACTACGGGGTCAAGACTCATAAACAACATGACGTTTCCACATATATGGTTGGCCCCAAAAAGCATCATAGACATCAAGAGAGGCAACATCACACACTACCTCATCCTTGAAAGGCTGGATGCCATAGGACATGTGACACTGCTATCTAACACGAAGATCTCATCCCTGGTGAAGCCACCTGATGTTGTATGGTTGCGGATGTGGTGTTGTTGACAACCCCAACTATTTGACGACCTCAATTGAGATGAGGTTCTTTTGACTATTGCTATCAATAATCAAATGCAATAGGGTCCCCTTCACCCACATATGTGAATGGAATAGGATCCCCCCCTCTTCAGGATCCACTTGTTCTTCTGGTTGAATTGTTGCGGTCGCGATAGTAGCAGTGGGCTCTGCGTCGATGATCTGTCTATTTTCAATATTTTATGGATCAGATTCTGAATCAGGGTTCGAATCCTTGTCTTTGGCCTCGACCACCAATGGCTGTTTTGAGCGACATTCATCGGTGTTGTGCCAGGGGATTTTGTGGAAGTCACACCACTTCCCAGTGTCATTCTTCGTCTTTCCTTCACCCTTCTTTTGCTATGTCTTGGGCTGGTTTTCGGAAGAATGTTGGTTATGTCTTTCTTTACCATGCTTTGGTTGTTGCGTATTTGCAGACCCGAACTCCCATTTGTTCTGGTGCTTGAATTTCTGCTTGATTTTCATAGCATATCGATAGGAAACTCCCAATGATGAGATGTTTAGGAAATCCATTTTGGTTTGGATGTACCTATGCAGATCCCTACGGTATTTCAGAACCAGATGCCACTTAGAGTCTTTTATAACCAACTTGGTGCGCAAGGTATGGAAAGTATTTGTGAACTCCGACATTGTTTGGCTCTTATCTTGTCATAGTGTGGTCCATCTCATGTACTGTTCTTCATAGTTATCAACAGGGTAGTATTGTTCCTTGAACACATCCACAAAAAAATCCCAAGTGGGCTCAACCCCATATATTCTAGATTCCACTGGAAAAATTTTCTTCCAGTAAGTTTCCCACCAATGGTTGACATGGGGAAGAGCCTTGAGGAGTATGAAGATGATCTTTTTTCTGTCAGAAAAATTGTGAACAGAGAAATGACCTTCTAGCAGATTTAACTATTTTTCTAAGGAATTCACATCTATCTGACCTTCAAATACGAGAATATCAAAATTAACTTGTACCTTGAAGGGAGAGGTTCTTCCAAAATGGTCGCTTGATGAATATGTGCCTGTTTCTATACTCAGACCCAACTTGCTATACTCGGACCTTGTCGGGGACATGCACTGGAAAATGATCAAGAGCAGCCTACTCTGATATCACCGATCTAGATTATTTTCGGAACGAAATGAAAGCAGAGATATTACAATGAAATACACATAAAGATTTCTAGAAATAGAGAAATACATCAATACATGATTTCTATTAATGAAATAAATGTATAGAGATTGTAAAAATACAGAGTGCAAGACTCGCTAGAATGGTGACAACTTTATCTCTGAGAAGATATATGACATCTACGTTCATTCGCAAGAAGATGGTTACAATGAGGCTTTGAAGGCCTTTTTATGATAAACATGAATGGCAAAACCCTATAAATTGAAAAACCTAACCCTAGGAGACGAAGCACCAAAAGTCATGTGGGCCCCATTGGGGTAAGTTAGTACATTAACTTTCTGGGGTCGTAGCTTTTGCATACGATCTCCGTTTTAGGCGTGTAATATCCCATTGGAAAGGTCTTTTCGAGAAATATGCATTATGTCATCAAACTATGACTATGTTTGTAGTTTGATTTTGGAAAGACAAGAAAACACAATTTAGAGCTCCAAAATGACCCTGGAAGTATAGAAAGATGTACTGACATGAAAACTTCCAAAATAAGCCAATTGGAATAGGTGGGTGGCCACCAATATCCACGTGTATGCTGTGTAGGGCTTCAGGACAATCCCGTAAGTGAGAAACCCATAATTAAAAAGAAATGTCCCCATTATAGAGAAACGTGTTGAATTGAAAAATGTCCAGATGAGCCAATTGGAATTTGGAACATGTGGGTGGCCACCAATATCTACCTGGATCATGCACTTTGGTGGGATATACTACAAAAAGACAGAGTAGATAATGGATTGGAGAAGAAAAAAATTGGAAGAAGATGGTGAGTAAAATCAAAGAGAAATTTTTACCCGTTGACTACCAGCAGAACTTGTGTAAACAAGTACAAAATATCAGAATGAAAGAGACATCTGTGCGTGAATATACAAAAGAATTCTTCAAGTTGTCAGTCAGGTTAGGGATAAAAGAACTAGAGTATCAGAGAGTGGCAAGATACATGAATGGACTGAAGTACTAGATTCAAGATGAGATGAGTACACATTACTTTTGAAATGTAGGTGAAGCCTACCAGGTTGCTTTGAAAGTGGAAGAAAAGATTGACAAAATATTATGGCAAAAGTTCTAGGTAAAAGAAACTAGAGGCAAAGGCAGAGCAAGTGCTACTAAAGACAATGAGAAGGAGGATGAGGTGACCAGAAATAAAAATACAAGAGGAGGAAGAAGCACTGGAAGAGGCAAAGGTTTGGTCATGTTAAGTATGTAATTACATGTTATAATTGTGGAATAGAGGGTCACAAAGCATCGAAATGTCCAGAGAGGCAGAACACAACAAGAAGAAATGAAGCTAGGATGCAAGTCACCCAAGCATATGAGACAACAACCATTGGTGGGAATGTGGAAGTACTCCAGAAAGAACAAGGAGAAAACTTGATGTTGAGAAGAGTATTACTCAAGCCTGAGACAAAAGAAGCAGAAGAACCTGAACAAAGAAAGAGAGTGTTCAAAACTAAATGAAAAATTTGCAATAACAATTGTCATCTTGTCATAGATGGCTGGAGTATAAAAAAATTGGTATCCACTGAAGTAATGGAGAAATTGAATTTGAAAACCATTCCACATCCTAATCCGTATCGAGTTTCATGGTTGCAAAAGGGACAACAAGCGACTATGACTAAACAATGTTTATTGAGTTTTCAGATTGGAAGTTTCGGTGAACAAGTTTTATCTTACGTGATATAGATGGATGCATGCCATGTATTGCTTGGTAGACTGTGGATATTTGATAGAAAGGTATTCCACAATGGAAGAGAGAATTCATATGATTTTTCCAAGGATGGACAATGTTATAAGTTGGTACCAATGTTAGAAAAGAGTATGGATAGTAGTAACAACAAAATGATGGACAACAATAACAACAAGGTTAAAAAAAACAGTAACAACAAAGTTATGAACGATAGTAACAAAAAGAATATGCATGGTAGTAATAGTCGAATCATGTTATGTTCTGTCAAAGAGTTTCTAAGAAAGTAGAAACATAGTGGTTGTTGTTTGGCTATAGTGCAAAAAAGGATTCATGAGACATAGACAAGATATTTTATATCAGTCGAGATTCAACACTTGTTGAAATGCTTTAAGGAAATTGTAGCAGATGATTTACCAACAGGATTACCTCCATTGAGAAGTCTATCACGCCGGATCAACTTGATACAAGGATAGAGTTTTCCAAAAAAAACAGCTTATCGAATGACTCCAGTAAAGAGTGAAGAGGTAAATAGGCAAGTACAAGAGTTACTTGACAGAGGATTAATTTGAGAAAGTTTGAGTCCTTGTGTAGTACCAACAATTTTGACACTAAAAAAGAATGGTGAGTGGCAGATGTTTACAATTTCAAGGGCTATTAATAAAATTACCATTAAGTACAAGTTTCCTTTACTGAGAATGGATGATCTCATGGAATGTTTGAGTGGCACTGAGTACTTCACGAAGATTGATATGAAGGGTGGTTATCATCAAATTTGGATAAGGGAAAGTGATGAGTGGAAGACAACGTTCAAGGCAAAATATGGGTTGTTCGAGTGGTTAGTTATGGTGTTCGGTTTAACTAATGCACCTAGCACGTTCATGAGGCTAATGAATGAAGTTTTGAAACCGTTTTTGGGAAAATTTGTTGTTGTATACTTAGAGGACATTTTGTTTTTGAGTAGGAGCAAAGAGGAACATTTGGAGCACGTGGAGAAGGTGTTACTACGATTGAAAGATGAGGCATTGATGATAAATGTACGTTTCTACAAAAATATCTTGTATACTTGGGTTTTGTGGTTTCCAAAGAAGTTTTAAAGATGGATCATGAGAAGGTAAAATCAATTTTGGGTTGGAAGACACTTAAATTCACTTTTGACATGCAAAGTTTCCATGGGATGGTGAGTTTATATAGGAAGTTCATTAGAAATTTCAGTCAGATTTGTGCACCTCTTATTGAATGCATGAAGAAAGGCACATTTCCGTGGAAAACAACAACAATGAAGTCATTTGAAGATTTGAAGATTTGAAGAAAAGGGTGATAGAACAACCAATATTAGAACTTCCATATTTCAATAAGGTATTTCAAATAGACTGTGATGCAAGTGGAACAAAAATTGGAGTAGTTCTGAGCCAAGAAGGTATACCGTTATCGTTTTTCAGTGAAATGTTGAATGAAGCGAGGAAGAGATACTCTGTTTATGATAAAAAAATTTATGTTATCATCCATGCCTTGAAGAAGTGGTGAAATTACTTGCTTCCGAAGGAGTTTGTTTTGTTTACTCATCACAAGGCACTGTAATACATTAACAACCAAGGTAAATTGAATCATAAACATTCTAAATGGGTAGAATATTTACAAAGTTATACATTTGTTTTGAAACACAGTTCAGGGAAATCAAACGAGGTTGTTGATGGATTGAGTTGGAGGATAGTATTGCTAAACACCATGCCAATAGGAGTGGTAAGCTTGGAATGCGTGAAAGGGTTTTATGAAGAGGATGCAGATTTTGCAGAGGCTTGGAAAGCATGCATAGAACCATGGAGTATGGACTGAACACAATTCTTGGATTACCACATTCAAGAAGGCTTATTCTTTAAGAACCAACAATTGTGTATTCTACAGAGTTCATTATGGTTCAACCTCATTAGAGAGTTACACAATGGCGATTTAGGAGGACATTGGGGCATGGAAAACACCACACCATTGGTAAAAGAACAATAATTTTGGCCCAACATCAATGTTAGAAAATTTGTTGATTTTTGTAGAGTTTGTCAATTAGCTAAAGGTAGAAGTCAAAATACAGGACTTTACACTCCATTGCATGTACTTGAAAGACCGTGGCAAGATGCAAAAATAGATTTAATTTTAGGACTACCGATGAATCAAAGGAAGTATGATTCTGTGATGGTAGTAGTAGATCAATTTTCAAAAATGGCACATTTTGTAGCATGTAAGAAGACGAGTGATGATAGTGAAGTGGCTTCTTAATTTTTCAGAGAAGTGGTAAAGGTACACGGCCTACCGAGGAGTATTACTTCAGACATAGACACAAGATTTCTTGGTCACTTTTGGAGGACACTTTGGAAAAGGTTGGGTTCTGAGTTGCTATACATTTCGGCCTATCATCCCCAAACAAATGGATAGATCGAGGTGGTGAACCAATGTTTAGGAAACTTATTGAGAAGTTTGAGTGGCGAAAATCCTAGTCAATGGGATTTAGTTTTGGCACAAGCTGAATTCACTTACAACGATTCAGTGAACATATCTACAGGGAAGAGCCCATTTCAAATTGTTTATGGCAGGTCACCTAAAGGGGTGGTAGATTATGTTGATTTATTGTATCTAGGATATAAAAGGAGTGTTGATGTAAGTTATTTTGCAGACATTATGCAGGAATTGCATGAACAGGTGAAGAAAAAACTACATGTAAGAAATAACAAGTATAAACATAGGACAAACCTGCAACCAAGGCATAAAATATTTAAAGAAGGTAAGTTAGTCATGGCTCACTTGATAAAGGACTAATTTCCTAAAGGTACCTATATCAAACTTAAGTATAAAAAAATAGGACCATGCAAAATCTTGAAGAATTTTTTTGATAATGCTTATTAGTTGGAACTTCCGAACAAGTTCGATATATCTCCAACATTCAATGTTGTTGATTTGCATGAGTTTCATGAAGGAGAAAACGATGATGATGAAGGTACTCTGGATGGATGTGAACAACTACAAGTCACGCGAGATGAGGAAGTGAAAGAAATTTTGGCCATAAGGATTGGTAGAAAATCTCACAACAAGGAATATCTGGAATATTTAGTCAAATGGAAAAACAAAGAATATAAGGATGCATCATGGCTTTCTGAGGAAGAACTAATGCACCTATGAAACTCTTCATCCTATGGAGAAACAACCACATGAGTTGGGAGCTCATTTTTTTCTAACCAAGGGTGTCTAATGCAGGAGCATCTTTGGTTCTGGGCAATCCACATCACCCAGAAAAATTTCAATTCTGTACAAGTTTGTTTAGGATGAATAAGGATGGCTCCAACTCTACTCTACAACTCATGCTGTTACTCCTTGTTATAATTGGAAATGTTTCAACTCCATGCTACAAGATTTGTACTGCAACTCATTGTAACTCTTATGCTGCAACTCCATGCTACAAGATTTGTGTTGCAACTCGATGTAACTCTTATGCTACAAATCCACACTACAAGAATTATGATGGAATTTTTATGTTGCTACTCAATGTTTTGATTCCAAATTCAGTCCACACAACTCATGAAGATTAAGTGCCAAGTGGAAATCATTGGTGAAGGAAGAGGAAATGAAATTGAATTGGGAAATGGTTGGGAAACGAACATTCATGACTATTCATCTTCCCAACAGAAGGGGAAATAAATCGATAGACATGAAAAACATAAAAAGGAAAATAAAGACGTTGAGGGGGTTCATTCGATCTAGAAGAAAGGAAAGTTTCTATCAGGTTCAATTGAAGTAACCAAGATCACCATAAAGAAGGAGATCGCGAAAAAGTAGGGTAATATGCAGAAGAACAACATAGTAAATCAATTCTAGTTTGGCGAGGAAAGATGTATTTCTTGATTACATTGTAATGAGAGGCATTCTACAATAATAATAAAGGCAAGGATTCACAACCTGTTTGTGTTCTTGTGGTTGTAATTAATTTCTTCTACTTCAGTTTTAATAACAGTAAATGAATTATCTATTGTGTGTTCAAACATGAGTCCCATTGTGCATTATGAAAGCAGGGCATAGGTTTGTACGTTTTAGAATTGTTGTAGGTCTATGTGCTGCATCATTGATTGTCTTGGATCAGCAGAAGGATCAATCCTCATGCATGCCAGTTGTCCCACCGACCTCACTAACGCACTATTTTCACATTGCACACAAAAATATTTTTAGTACCGTATATTGACACATCATAATAAAATAAACCAACAGACATAAAAAAATACACATGATGTTACTCACCATTAGGCCCATAGGCTTGACTAGCTGGCAAGGGTAACTCATGATCTCCTTGGTAATTCATTCAAGAATAGGGGTATTCCTTTATCACGATCAAGAATTGGTCCTAGTGTGTGGAGAATTCTACTTGGAAAACATTATCAATCATGCCACCTACTCCCCTCCTAATTAATTGACCCCATTATCACATCCAAGGATCCTAAGGCTTCCCATCATAGATGCAAACACCGGGACGATGTGTAGGAATCCTAAAAGAAGGCACATAAGATTGTACCAAATGTATAGTCCCCCATTGATGACCTCCTACAAGAGGATAGTTGGCACTTTATCACCATCAACAACATTTGAGCCCACCCATAGTGGGTTTTAGCACACACTCACTCCACCAATAGCATCTATCCACTAAATACTTTGTGTAATGAGTGACTCCCCAATATATGAATTATTTTTATCACCATGGATTATGTCTCTAATTGCTCAATTTCCCCCATTTATATAGCATAATCATGAACCTTGGCACCAGGGAAACAATGCCGACTAAGGAATGCCTCTAACTGCCTCCCATGATGCAGTAATGATTACCACATCAAACGGGGGAAACCCTGCCAAACAATTAATATCTTGCAAGGTAATATCAAGACATTGGCTCTGGTTGATGAAATACTCCTCCTCTCAGTCCCAATACCTCACTATCCATGAGAGGATCCCCTCTTCTACTCGCATCAATGGGTTCTCAAAGAATTTGAGAAATCCAAATTGAGCTAGTTCCCCTTGCACAACTGGTACCCCCTAGACTTGGGTATGGATCTCCTCGAAATCCCATTCTCTCCAAAAAAATCTGAATTCTACAATACCTACGAAAAACCACATTTTTTTAGACCATATCATCATAAAAATCATCATCTGTCTCACCCACAAATTCCTCCCTCAACTGGGGATGTCCCTGGAAACATTTGGGACTTCACTCTTAGTATTGGCCCATGTAGGAATCCCCCGCTATTCCTACATTGTATGATGCTATTACTGGAGTCAATATTTACATTGGACAACATATATACAAACCCTAGCATGTGTGTTGGTTGTACAATTTTTTCTAAGGGGTGAAATAAAAAAAATTGAGCCCTAATCTAAAAAAGTATTCCATAGAAATTGAAGAGAATAGTTAGGCCACCAACCTGATAGTCACAACTCCAATTTTGGATGATCGGTTTCTCCAAGCTCAATCTCCACCACAAGTAACAATGACTTGGAAAAATGGAGGGAAACCATTCTTATAGAAAATACCCAATTTTCTTTTTGTTGTTGTGGGCTCATATGGACTCCAATTGATGCACCATTTACATTGTTGGATTCATATTTCCAAGATATTCAAGAGGGTAATTTAATATTTTTTAGATTTGACACTTCATCTAGAAGCCATTTTTCCAAGAAGGGTTAAAGCTCATCTTTTTTGCACATATTTCTTGTTTAATGGTCTACATTACTTAAGCACCATCATGTTTTTGTAGTTGTTGAATTATGAAAAGGAATTCGCCATGAATAACCACTCTTGCTCATGGATTTGGGTCTCCTCTAGGCCTTAATTTTCCTGGAATTTAGCATAGTTTAACTCCCATCTATTTGTTGCATTTTCCTGTCACTCCCATAAATTTTGTGTACGACCCCTGTCACTCGGGTAGATGGAACAACCCATCCATATTGTGTATTTTCCATCCACTTAGTGATTGATCCTTCCTTTCATAAGTGCCCTAGAAAAGTGACCCTTGTTTCCTTTTGATTTTCATGCTATTCAACCCCCCTAGGGATCAAGAGTCTAGTTAGTATCCATATCAGAGTTGAGCCACATGCAATTTTTCTCATCATGTTGACAACCATACCCATTGAACTCCCCCATTTATGGTTGATTTTTGTTGTATTTTCACTTGTCACAAGCACTCTGCTTCATCCATATAGTGACAATCCTTCATTTTTATGCCTCCATTCACCCACCCATGATGAGATTGGAAGTAATGTCCCTATCATTGATTACCCTGATTTGTAGTTTTCATAGTTGCATTATGGTTATTTCAATGTTTTGTAGGACATTTATCTCCTCGTTACTGCTATATATCCCCATTTGGTTTCCCCCATGGGATTCTAATAGGATATTGTGTCTCTCGACAGATTGGGTTGATCTGTTGTATTCTCCCCTTGAGTACTACATATCTTACCTTTTCCTTATGACAACCCATTTGGAAATACCAAGAGGGAATTTTTCTTTCACAGTACTTGGTTCAATCTCTTGGAAACATCACTGTGTTTCCCTTGTTCACAGCATCTAAGATGAGTCACCTTTGTGTCCTATGGAGTCTATTCAGTTCCACATCATGCCCTGTTACAATTTTTCAACACCTTTATGAGTTGTATCCATCAAATGTTTCCCAACTTTGACCTCCAATTATCCTCATGGTCCCATTGATATATCCTTGAAAATCCTTGATCCTGATAATCAATCATTCCCCATGGAATGTTTTCAGTAATTTCCAGGTCATCCCTGCATTTATGCTTTGAACAAGGGAATTCTTGTGTTTACTTCTCATTTCCTTCCCATCCATCTTTAGTGTTAGTCTCTGTTAGTCACATCAAACTTTCTACCTTGTCATGGTTCCATAGATTCATCATTGCCTTGGTTTCAATGGGCCCTCCCTTATTGAGTTCAACCCTTCTATTCTAGGGGTTTGGCTTAGATAATTGTGTAAATTGGACTTATCTTCATATTTAGTGAGTGCCCTGGACCAAGTAGAGGGATTCATTAGTTCCCTCTGACTTGGTTGTGTCTCACATGCTTAAATTCAACTCATCATTGCATGCTTGAGAATTATACACTTGATGGTTTAATGCACCAATTGATTGTACTAGTTTCATGGACAAGTGTGAGATGCATCATGCCTTAGGAGGGGTTTCCCTTTAGGTAGTCCCATGCATGTATTAGCATCAATAGTTGCCTCTAATTATATGAGTCCACTTGTTGTACTTTGGATATCGGGCCTAAATACACCTTTTATTTCTTGGGAGCCAGTGGGATTCCCCCTATCAACACCAACACCTTCATTCTATGGGTTAGTCTTATGTACCTTGGTACTTATCCACCTCCTCGATGGGTTACCATGGACCAATTTGACAAAGTCGTCATTTATCTCAGACTTGGTATGATCTCACATGCTCAAGACCGACTCATCATCACACCATTGATATTCATACATACATCCATGATCCAACCTCAGATGTAGTTCCTTAGATTTGATTGGCTTGGTTTTTCCATTCTTGGATCCCTCAGTTTGAACTCCCCTTTAGTCAGCTCATGTTAGATATTTGGAGCCCGATTCTTTTTCAATAGGGATTCTTAGATTGTTTCCACCCCTCTTCCCGAGGGTGGGGGTATCAGTTCTTATGTCTTCATATCAACAACAATTGTGATGTAAACCTAGTTATTTCATCTAGGAATATGTATATAATACTAATCATGTCATTGTATTCTACTATGGCCCACTTTTTCCATCATCATATTTTACTTGAGACTCATGTTGACTTACCAATACAACCCCTTCATGACAGACACACCATTGTAACCATTATAATAAGTTATCTTGACAAGTATGGGTATGCCTACCAAGTCCCTATTGAGATCATGTAACTTAAACACCTTGTGACCCTCTTGAGGATAGGTAGTCTTCTTTGGCCTCTTCTCTAGGTAGTTCAACTTCCCATGGAATCTCTCTCTCCTCGGTTGCCTCCTTCACTCATAAAATAAAACTATATTATATTTACGGTCATCCAATGTGCTCCTAAATTCATACATTAGCATGCATATATTATCACATAAAAAAGGCTCACCTGGATCAAAATGTTAGATGTACTGAGATACTCCAACAATAGTATGGGTACCATGACATGTCCCAACTAATTAACTTATAGGAACCCCTTTCCTATAGTTACGTTCACTTAAAAGGACATAAAACCCACTTTTACATGAAAAATCCCCATAATTCTCTTTAAGAACTCTTGTTCCTAAAGTTAATTTCACTAAAAATCCATAAAAAACCCATTTTTCGCAATAATCCCTTCAATTAAATTTAGGAACCATTTTTGTAAAGTTAATCACAATTAATTAAGTCATAAACCCTTTTTATGTTTGTCCCTCCTAATTTTGATTTTAAAAAAGAAAAAATATGAGAAAAATCCCATATTCTCCCCATAAAACAAGGAGAGATCTCACCCCATTTCATTCATTTTCACTCTCTCATTCCATTTTTTCTCGCATCTCCCTCATTGTAGATTTTTCCCTAATTTGCCCATTTTTTCCATTGAAACCCTAGTTTCTAAAGGAGCACACCACTATTGCATCCATCTATAGCTAGAGGAGGGGGAGAGTAGATACAACCACACACTTAGGGAAACAAATAACCCTCCCACAAAGAGGCTACCAAAAGATCCACAAATTCAATAACCATCCACAGGTGATATTGTAAAGTCTTCCATTTGGGTAATGAAGATTTCATTAATTCTTTGATATTATTATTGTTCCTGTATATTTTCTTTGCTACAAGTTTTTATTTTTGAATAATAACATGAATCTTGGGGTAAATTTCTCCATAGAAAACTAGGGTTTTTAGTTTTCTAACCCCATTTGTCTATAATTGTGTAGCAACCACAAGATCTGTGAATTTTCTAACCCTTGTTGCAGATTTACACCAACAATGTGACAAGTCAAACTTATTTCAACTATTTCTTTCCATCTAGTTAGCTTCTCTTTGACTATCTCCTTTTGACTAGTTGACTCTCTTTGACTTTCTCCTTTTGACCAGTATAATTCTCTTCAACTATCTCCTTTCCATTGGTTAGATTTTCCTTGCCTTTCATGATCTTTTATTTTTGATCTGGTCATTCCTTGTTAGATTTCCCATCATTTTTGTTCCATATTTACTTAGTTTTTTGAATTTTGATTGAGACCCATTCCTGTATGTGGTGATGATTCTTTCCTTCTACAACAACATTTTTCCTTCTTCTTGTATCTTTTGAATCTCTTTTTCATCGATTGTTCTCTCATCGATTGCTAATTTTTTATAGTATTCATAACTTTGCAACTATTATCAATTGAATTCCATGAACTCTAAATGTCCTCCTTCTCACTGGTCTATAGGGGCCAAGGCT
>JZKD02S1846282.1:358369-375812 GCA_000966675.3 Picea glauca | reverse complement strand
GATTGTCAAGAGTTACCCATTGGAGGGAGAAGGGAACCTGTAGAACCCGACCTTCCATAAGGTGTGTAAAAATAAACTGTGTACAAACGAGGTGGGCATGCCCCATGCTCGTGTCATGTAACTCAAAATAGGAATGAAGTGTTGATGTAGACAACTGCAACACCCTCGGGGGCGGTCATGATAAAGGCATAAGACAATTTTGTGGAGGAACATACTCTGAATAGTAGGCAGTGAGATTTGTAAGAAGTATCATGGATTCTGTAGGCATTGATAGCCTAGCCAAGTTCAGAGGTCTTCGAAGAATATAAGAAATAACTGCAATAGTCGCAAAGTAAGACCCACCGTAACATGAGAAAGTGTTGGAGTCAAATTTTATGGGGGTCAACAACAGGAGGGAGCAATTGTGGTTCTCTCTGCGCCGTCTGAGATTTCTCATTGGATAGGCAATGAGAATCAAGATACTGCCGCCCTTCTGGAAAACTTGTGTTGATGTCGACAAAAGGGAGACGTGACTCCCAGAAGCAAAGGGCTTCGTGAAATCTACGAGGTGAGGTTAGGAATTGGAGGAGGTACATGGTCAAAGTCAAGATGTATAGAGACTCAAGACTGCCCTTGGTTGGGGGTATGCGAAGTATAAGTGGCCACAACCGTTCAACTAAGTCGAGTGTTAGGGGGACAACAAGACGTGGGATAAGTTGTGCCAGAGGTGGGACAAAGTGAACAAACTCAGAGGTTAGAGGTAAGTGGCCTATGGGATACTTAGAGGATATGGACGATGTCAATAAGGGTAGATGATAAGGAGTGCCCCAACCAAGGGCGACATGGTTTGCATTGGCCAAAAAAGGGAAGAAGGTCGCCAAGGGTGATGACAAAAAGGTAATGTAAATGTTGGAAACAAAGGTGTTTGTACAATAAATAAAGAATAATTTGGGATAAGTGTACAAATATAGAAACAGGTGCCCCAATGTAATATGGGTGGCCTGAGTAGGGCGCAAATTGCTTGGAGAACTTGTGGAGGGTGGGGGCCCCATGGGTGAGTTTTTGTATTAGGTAGGTGAAATGAAGGGAAATTTGCAGAGGGGAAAACTGATTGTGGATGAAATGGAGGGTTCATGATACTGCGGAGGTGTAGTCAAAAATAGAACCTTGAAGAGGTAATCTGGGAGTCCGGGGGGAAAGCTAGCAAAATGAGGAGAAGGAGTATATGGCTGATTCGCGACATGATGTAAGACTATCAAGACTCCCATCCCTAAAGGGTTGTGAAAAACAACATGAGTGTCAAAGGTGCAAAAGGGTGCTATGAATGGGACAACTCATGTGGGTAAGAGTGCTACCGGGTGATAGTACCGAAGATGCAAATGGAGGTGTTGGTACTGCAGAGCTGGAGATGGGGATCCCAGAGGCAAATGTCAGAGGGTGTGACTGGAGATGCAAGTGAGATTCGGAGGGAAAGACTACATGCCAGTGCTGAGTATATACCTGAAGGGGTTGCATTGATGTATGATGACCAAGTACCTGCACACATGAAAGCCAAATACCCGACGTGAACAATATCTGAAGAGAATCGAACATACGAGCATTTATTTGATAATTTTGAATATGAGCATGCGTACCTGGTCGGGTTATGAAAAAAAAAATGGCGCCTCGGGGGCTCAGGATGAAAAGTGTCCCGGGGACTATCATGATGTAGATGATGGGATGCTAATCCTATGGTTGAAGACAGACCGAGGAATGGATACCCGGAGCTCTCGGAATGGTGAGTGGAAGTTTGGCGAAAATGCCTATATATAGCTGTAGGGCCGACATTGCCACCTCATTTGTACTTGCTTCTATAGTGACTGGACGAGAAGTATTCAGAGGAGATTTGGAGATTCCAAGAGGACGAGGCATTTGATCGAGGACCAATGATATTTAGGTTAGTAGTCTGATCATCCTGCATAGAAGTAGGGTTTCCATTTTTGGGCAGGGCCTGTATGGAGGGCTGTACAAGGGGTTTTATGTGTGTGGGCCCCCACGTGCGTGGGCGATTCAGAAGTATGTGCGCACAAGTGCGCACCTACCCATCGGATAGGCGTGCATGGGTATGCCTGTAAGGGGGACAAAGGCACACATTATGTGCATGCCTGTGGGATACTCAACCGCGCATGTGTGCGCGACTATGTATTGGACAGGCGTGCTTTGATGCACGCCTGTCTTCGTGACATGGGCGCATGAAGGTGCCCCTGTATGCTGAGCAGGTGCGCACTCGTGCGCTCCTGAAGGATGGACAAGCACGCCTGAGTGTGCGCCTATGGAGTGAACAGGCGTGCATGTGTGCACACCTATGGGTTAAATAGCCGCGCCTTGGAGGCAAGGTTGACATGTGTGAAATTATATTTTTAATGTTGTTTATGGTCCATGTGGCTGACCTAGGACTGTTATATGTGGTTGCAGGCGATCATTTTTCACGATTCCCATTGGTTCACGAGAGCGGGATTGGTCCCAGATGAGAGATGCTGTGGTGATTGAGGATCCGGGGTACGTGCTACTTTGGCAGCCTGTGGGCTGCTGAAGTTCTTTGAGTGCCCATTGATACGGGCGCAGGAGTATCTCCTGCAGTTCCTTATCTGGATGTGGAGTCTGGACCTGCATTGTTTCATGGTGCGGGGAGAGCAGATTGCCTTCACTGCAGTGGAGGACGTATATTTTTTGATTGGGCTCCTGTTTCGAGGAACGCCCCTACCGGCGGAGCCGGTGTCACCTAGGGATCTAGTGCTAGTGACAGTGGGTTGGAGGTTCTGTTTGGGGGTGAAATTTATGTCGAGCAATGTTATGAGCATTGGGGCGATGGCTGCTCTAGTGCATCGTTGTATAGAAACGATGATTGTGAGAGTGTATGGGTCCCTTGCGACGCAACGGATCAGTGGGGATCAACTATGTGTGATGGAGAGGGTATTGGCCTGTGAGCACTTCACCTGGGGGCTTACGCTACATGCCAGGATGGTAGGGCAGCTGGACCATTGTCGGTCCACTGATACAGAAGAGTTTACTTTTGGGTCCATCCTAGTGGCCTGGTTTTTTGAGAGGGTGCCTATGTTGTGCCCTAGGATTTTATTGGGTGCTCCTAGGGCGCAAGAGCCGCGACTGAAGTGGTGGTTGACTATTTTGCTTCACCACTGTGGTGGCAAGGGCGGCCACTTCTTCACATCTAAGGCGATGTAGGTGTGGTGACAGATGCCGCAGGTGATATTTTAGTTCCCCTATGCTGGTGTTGACTTCTGGGAGGATCCAGACATGGTGTTACCTCCAGGGGAGGTTTTTGACCATCGAGGTATGTTGATGAGTTTTATATATAGGTTTTTTGAGATAGCATGACATGTGTATTTGGTATAGATGCTAATACTATCTGTTGTTTGTTTGTATGTGCAAATGTGGCACCTTGCAGACGTGAGGTTGAGTTGCTGAGGGCACCGACTCGCTAGGATCCGGGGAGACAGCCGTGGGGGGGCCGCAGATAGGAGAGAGACGTCTGCGTGAGGACGCCAAAGCGAGACCAGTTGAGCCTGAGAGAGCAATGAGGAGACGTCGGTTTGATGACCCAGGTGTCGGGCCATCACATGCTCCTTCGGCGGATGCTAGAGCAGATTTTGAGGACATTCACCGCTGCCTGGAGGTGGTGCTACAGGGTGTGCCTGAGGGTATGTGGTTGCATATCCAGGATGAGGGTATCCTGGAGCAGTGTGTGGGGGTTCCACCACCGTGGTACGACGAGCAACAGTAGCAGGTGCTGCTATGACCGGACGGTTACCTCTCGGTTAGGAGGGGCCAGTAGTGGGTGGGGGACCACCGCCTGAGGGAGCGGCAGGAGGTGGTGCTCTAGAGGCACCTTGAGTGGTGCTCTATGTATTTTTGTATATAGGCTGGTGAGCCCATTTTGTACCGAGGTGTTTCACTGGCCTGCGGATGCTTGTATTTTGTATGTAAACATTTGGATGGCACTGTGGACCGTCTTATATATACATGAGTATACATTTTGAGATCTATGTGGTGTTTACATGTGTTTTGTAATGTTTGATAATGTCTAATCTATGTATATGCTGTGACAGGTTTTTGATATGTTTATGTATGTGTAGAGGTATCTTGATGTGATATATGCCAGTCTAACACAATGTTAGCTATGTTATCTGTAATTTGATTCAATTGTCTTGGAATATGTGTAAATGTAATGGAATCAAAATGTCGAGATAACAGTCTAACCTGCAGGTATTTGCGAAAGAGGCAAGGATCGCGGACGCTGTACACATTGTTGAGATGGAGAATGACTAGTTGAGAGTCGAGCAATACGCTAAGGTGACGAATACGATGATGTTGGGCATCGGCCAGGAGGCCAATGACGACAGTGTATTCAGCTTGGTTGTTGGTCGCTGAACCCAAACATATGCTGCTCGAATGGAGCATTTCATGTGAGAGGGTGTAGAGAGCCCAAGCGACTGAAGCGATATTTTGTGTCCAACGGCTGGCGCCATTGGCGTAACCAATGTGGTAATCCAGTAGAGGAAGCATCTGTCAATAACACAAATGATAGTTTAGACGTGAGGGATGGAAAAACGATTAAAAGCACTATAAAAGAAAATAACCTAAAGTAGAACTGCTACACTTAGGCATAAAATTTCTTTAAGTATAACCCGTTGACGGGCTCTTTGAGATAATGTATGGGCCAAGATGTATGTGCCTTTGGTAAGGCAATGTTGGATAATGTATGGGCCATGCCATAGTGACTCGAATTTTCCATGGCCAAAGGTATCATGAGCGATATCGTAAGTAAGGATGAGGTCGCCTTCGTGAAATGAGCGAAGGTTGACATGTCGATCAAAAGTGGCCTTTGATCATTTTTTAGCTACCTCATTATTCTGTAATGAAGATCACTGATCTTCATCCAAGGACTCTAAGTTTAGCAAGTGCTACTCCATTGGAGCAGTATTGGGTAATAGCTCAATTGCGGTGCGTAAGGTGGGGATTTCGCACTCGATGGGCAGAGTGGCCTCAACCCCATGGACTAGATGAAATGGTGTGAAACCAGTGGCTGTTTTCACAGCCGTACGGTAATCCCATAGCGCGGAAAATAACATGTGATTCCAATTAGTCTTATGTTTGTTAACCNTCAACTATGTGTGATGGAGAGGGTATTGGCCTGTGAGCACTTCACCTGGGGGCTTACGCTACATGCCAGGATGGTAGGGCAGCTGGACCATTGTCGGTCCACTGATACAAGAAAGTTTACTTTTGGGTCCATCCTAGTGGCCTGGTTTTTTGAGAGGGTGCCTATGTTTTGCCCTAGGATTTTATTGGGTGCTCCTAGGGCGCGAGAGCCGCGACTGAAGTGGTGGTTGACTATTTTGCTTCACCACTGTGGTGGCAAGGGAGGCCACTTCTTCACATCTAAGGCGACGCAGGTGTGGTGACAGATGCCACAGGTGATATTGTAGTTCCCCTATGCTGGTGTTGACTTCTGGGAGGATCCGGACATGGTGTTACCTCCATGGGAGGTTTTTGACCATCGAGGTATGTTGATGAGTTTTATATATAGGTTTTTTGAGATAGCATGACATGTGTATTTGGTATAGATGCTAATACTATCTGTTGTTTGTTTGTATGTGCAGATGTGGCACCTCGCAGGCGCGAGGTTGAGTTGTTGAGGGCACCGACTCGCTAGGAGCCGGGGAGACAGCCGTGGGGGGGGCGCAGATAGGAGAGAGACGTCTGCGTGAGGACGCCAAAGGGAGACCAGTTGAGCCTGAGAGAGAAACGAGGAGACGTCGGTTTGATGACCCAGGTGTCGGGCCATCACATGATCCTTCGGCGGATGCCAGAGCAGATTTTGAGGACATTCACCGTCGCTTGGAGGCGGTGCTACAGGGTGTGCCTGAGGGTATGTGGTTTCATATCCAGGATGAGGGTATCCTGGAGCAGTGTGTAGGGGTTCCACCACCGTGGTACGACGAGCAGCAGTAGAAGGTGCTGCTATGACCGGACGGTTACCTCTCGGTTAGGAGGGGCCAGTAGTGGCTGGGGGACCACCGCCTAAGGGAGCGGCAGGAGGTGGTGCTCTAGAGGCACCTTGAGTGGTGATCTATGTATTTTTGTATATAGGCTGGTGAGCCCATTTTGTACCGAGGTGTTTCACTGGCCTGCGGATGCTTGTATTTTGTATGTAAACATTTGGATGGCACTGTGGACCGTCTTATATATACATGAGTATACATTTTGAGATCTATGTGGTGTTTACATGTGTTTTGTAATGTTTGACGATGTCTAATCTATGTATATTCTGTGACAGGTTTTTGATATGTTTATGTATGTGTAGAGGTATCTTGATGTGATATATGCCAGTCTAACACAATGTTAGCTATGTTATCTGTAATTTGATTCAATTGTCTTGGAATATGTGTAAATGTAATGGAATCAAAATGTCGAGATAACAGTCTAACCTGCAGGTATTTGCGAAAGAGGCAAGGATCGCGGACGCTGTACACATTTTTGAGATGGAGAATGACTAGTTGAGAGTCGAGCAATACGCTAAGGTGACAAATACGATGATGTTGGGCATCGGCCAGGAGGCCAATGACGACAGTGTATTCAACTTGGTTGTTGGTCGCTGAACCCAAACATATGCTGCTCGAATGGAGCATTTCATGTGAGAGGGTGTAGAGAGCCCAAGCGGCTGAAGCGATATTTTGTGTCCAACGGCTGGTGCCATCGGCGTAACCAATGTGGTAATCCAGTGGAGGAAGCATCTGTCAATAACACAAATGATAGTTTAGACGTGAGGGATGGAAAAACGATTAAAAACACTATAAAAGAAAATAACCTAAAGTAGAACTGCTACACTTAGGCATAAAATTTCTTTAAGTATAACCCGTTGACGGGCTCTTTGAGATAATGTATGGGCCAAGATGTATGTGCCTTTGGTAAGGCAATGTTGGATAATGTATGGGCCATGCCATAGTGACTCGAATTTTCCATGGCCAAAGGTATCATGAGCGATATCGTAAGTAAGGATGAGGTCGCCTTCGTGAAATGAGCGAAGGTTGACATGTCGATCAAAAGTGGCCTTTGATCATTTTTTAGCTACCTCATTATTCTGTAATGAAGATCACTGATCTTCATCCAAGGACTCTAAGTTTAGCAAGTGCTACTCCATTGGAGCAGTATTGGGTAATAGCTCAATTGCGGTGCGTAAGGTGGGGATTTCGCACTCGATGGGCAGAGTGGCCTCAACCCCATGGACTAGATGAAATGGTGTGAAACCAGTGGCTGTTTTCACAGCCGTACGGTAATCCCATAGCGCGGAAAATAACATGTGATTCCAATTAGTCTTATGTTTGTTAACCATTCGCTGTAACATGGTTTTGAGGACCTTGTTAACTGCTTCGACCTGTCCGTTAGACTAAGGGTAATATGGTGAGGCAAACTCGTGGGAGAATCTTAACCAAGATAAGATTTCGATGAAAATCTCATTCTCAAAGTGTTTCCCATGATCGGAAATGAGTTGGAGTGGTACTCCAAAGCGGGATATGACGTGGTTAAAGAAAACAGGCGCTGTAGTGTCAGCGGTATTGTTGAAGGTGGGCATAGCTTCCGCCCATTTTGTGAAGTAATCGACTGCGACCATAATGTATTTGTGTCCATTGCTAGAGGGGGGATTACAAGTCATGAAGTCGATGCCCCATTTACAAAAAGGGCCGGCAGTGATGACTAGATGAAGAAGAGCAGGTGGTGCTCAGGCTTTGTTGGTGTAAAGCTAACACTTCTCGCATCGTTTCACGATGTGAATGCAATCGTGAAACAAGGTAGGCCAAAAGTAACTTGCTCGGATGATCTTATGAGCAGTGGATATTCCTGAAAGATGGCCCCCACATGCGCCGCTATGGCAGTCGTTCAAGACTCTATCGGCCTCGTCAATGGTCAGGCATCGACGAAGAATGGTGTTGATCCCTCGCCGGTATAAGATGTCTCTGATGAGGAGATAGCAGGGGGCCTGCTGGCGAATACGACGACGATTATCTCATGAAAGGTGGTTACCGAACTTTTGAGTTCGGAGGTAGATGAGGAGGTCACCGTACCAAGGATCATCTGAAGTGATGTAAAAGAGGTGTTCGTTGGGAAAGTTGGTATTGACGGGGGCACTGGTGGTGTCAGAGGGGAAAGCCATGACAAGTTTGGCGAGGACGAGGGATTTCTTGCTCTTGGGTGTTGAGAATTCAAGATCATACTCTTGAAGGATAACGATCCATCGGGAAAATTTTCCATTAATTTGTCGATGACTGAGGAAGTATTGCATAGGGTTGGAATATGCTACGGCCTTAGTCGTGCGAAGTAGAATGTAATGAAACAGTTTCTGGACTACGAGGATGACTACAAGGGCTAGTTTCTCTTTGTGTTTATACTTCAAGGGTGGCCCTGAGAGGTTTTTACTAACGTAATAAATGACATGCTCATGATCTTCATCACTGATTTGAACGATAACTCCTGCTACTGAGATGGCTGAGGCTGATATGTAGAGGATATAGTCGCATTTGTAGTTGGGTGCATTAATTAAAGGGGTGTTGGAGAGCGCCATTTTAAGATCATCAAATGAATTTTGGGCATGTTCATCCCAGTAAAATGGGATGTTGTGGCGTAGTAAGCAAAGGAAACTGTGTGCGTGAGTGGCGTAGTCTGGGAAAAATCACCGTAGAAAGTTAGCCTTTCCTTGGAGGCTCTACAGTTGACTTAGATTCCGGGGAGATAGAATTTCGGTGATAGCTTGGACTTTGAGGGGGTCCATGGAAACATAGCTTTGGGAAATGATGAATCTGAGGAGGCGCCCTGCAGTGACGCAGAATACACACTTGAGGGGATTCAAGCGGATGTTGTACCAACGACACCGTTGGAAGATGATCCGTAAATCATCAAGATGTTGGGTGCATTTCTTGGATCGAGCTGTGAGGTCATCCAAGTATGCGAGGATGATATGAGCCAAATCATGAAAAATGTATGTCATAGCCCATTGGAAAGTTGTGCCAGCATTCTTTAGTCCAAACGACATGACACAATATGCAAAANCACTATAAAAGAAAATAACCTAAAGTAGAACTGCTACACTTAGGCATAAAATTTCTTTAAGTATAACCCGTTGACGGGCTCTTTGAGATAATGTATGGGCCAAGATGTATGTGCCTTTGGTAAGGCAATGTTGGATAATGTATGGGCCATGCCATAGTGACTCGAATTTTCCATGGCCAAAGGTATCATGAGCGATATCGTAAGTAAGGATGAGGTCGCCTTCGTGAAATGAGCGAAGGTTGACATGTCGATCAAAAGTGGCCTTTGATCATTTTTTAGCTACCTCATTATTCTGTAATGAAGATCACTGATCTTCATCCAAGGACTCTAAGTTTAGCAAGTGCTACTCCATTGGAGCAGTATTGGGTAATAGCTCAATTGCGGTGCGTAAGGTGGGGATTTCGCACTCGATGGGCAGAGTGGCCTCAACCCCATGGACTAGATGAAATGGTGTGAAACCAGTGGCTGTTTTCACAGCCGTACGGTAATCCCATAGCGCGGAAAATAACATGTGATTCCAATTAGTCTTATGTTTGTTAACCGTGCGCTGTAACATGGTTTTGAGGACCTTGTTAACTGCTTCGACCTGTCCGTTAGACTAAGGGTAATATGGTGAGGCAAACTCATGGGAGAATCCTAACCAAGATGAGAGTTCGATGAAAATCTCATTCTCAAAGTGTTTCCCATGATCGGAAATGAGTTGGAGTGGTACTCCAAAGCGGGATATGACGTGGTTAAAGAAAAAATGCGCTGCAGTGTCAGCGGTATTGTTGAAGGTGGGCATAGCTTCAGCCCATTTTGTGAAGTAATCGACTGCGACCACAATGTATTTGTGTCCATTGCTAGAGGGGGGATTACAAGTCATGAAGTCGATGCCCCATTTACAAAAAGGGCTGGCAGTGATGACTAGATGAAGAAGAGCAGGTGGTGCTCAGGCTTTGTTGGTGTAAAGCTAACACTTCTCGCATCGTTTCATGATGTGAATGCAATCATGAAACAAGGTAGGCCAAAAGTAACTTGCTCGGATGATCTTATGAGCAGTGGATATTTCCAAAAGATGGCCCCCACATGCGCCGCTATGGCAGTCGTTCAAGACTCTATCAGCCTCGTCAATGGTTAGGCATCGACGAAGAATGGTGTCGATCCCTCGCCGGTATAAGATGTCTCTGATGAGGAGGTAGCAGGGGGCCTGCTGGCGAATACGACGACGATCATCTCATGAAAGGTGGTTACCGAACTTTTGAGTTCGGAGGTAGATGAGGAGGTCACTGTACCAAGGATCATCTGAAGTGATGTAAAAGAGGTGTTCGTTGGGAAAGTCGGTATTGACGGGGGCACTGGTGGTGTCAGAGGGGAAAGCCATGACAAGTTCGGCGAGGACGAGGGATTTCTTGCTCTTGGGTGTTGAGAATTCAAGATCATACTCTTGAAGGATAACGATCCATCGGGCAAATTTGCCATTAATTTGTCGACGACTGAGGAAGTATTGCATAGGGTTGGAATATGCTACGACCTTAGTCGTGCGAAGCAGAATGTAATGACACAGTTTCTGGACTACGAGGATGACTACAAGGGCTAGTTTCTCTTTGTGTTTATACTTCAAGGGTGGCCCTGAGAGGTTTTTACTAACGTAATAAATGACATGCTCATGATCTTCATCACTGATTTGAACGATAACTCCTGCTACTGAGATGGCTGAGGCTGATATGTAGAGGATATAGTCGCATTTGTAGTTGGGTGCATTAATTAAAGGGGTGTTGGAGAGCGCCATTTTAAGATCATCAAATGAATTTTGGGCATGTTCATCCCAGTAAAATGGGATGTTGTGGCGTAGTAAGCAAAGGAAACTGTGTGCGTGAGTGGCGTAGTCTGGGAAAAATCACCGTAGAAAGTTAGCCTTTCCTTGGAGGCTCTACAGTTGACTTAGATTCCGGGGAGATAGAATTTCGGTGATAGCTTGGACTTTGAGGGGGTCCATGGAAACATAGCTTTGGGAAATGATGAATCTGAGGAGGCGCCCTGCAGTGACGCAGAATACACACTTGAGGGGATTCAAGCGGATGTTGTACCAACGACACCGTTGGAAGATGATCCGTAAATCATCAAGATGTTGGGTGCATTTCTTGGATCGAGCTGTGAGGTCATCCAAGTATGCGAGGATGATATGAGCCAAATCATGAAAAATGTATGTCATAGCCCATTGGAAAGTTGTGCCAGCATTCTTTAGTCCAAACGACATGACACAATATGCAAAATTACCCCAAGGGGTAGTGAATGCGGTTTTGTATTGATCGGCTGGGTGAATTTGGATTTGATTATAACTAGAGAAACCGTCCATGAAGGATAGAGCCTCGTGGCCTGCGCACTCGATGATAATTTGATCGATGAAAGGTGTTGGAAAGTTGTCTTTGGGACATGTGTGATTGAGATCGCGAAAGTCCGTGAAAACGCGGATGGTGCCCTGTTTTTTATTAACGGGTACAGGGTTGGAAACCCATGAGGTATAGGGGATGGGGTAGATGAACCCAACCGCGCGTAACTTGTCAATCTCGACTTTGATGGCTACTTCTTTGGATGGGTGTAGCGGTCGCTATTTTTGACGAATGGGTGTAATGTTAGGCCAGGTGTCGATGCAATGTTCGATGATAGAGGGATCAAAGCCAGGCATTTCTGTGTATGACTAGGCAAAAATATCCCAATATTCTTGGAAGAGGGATTTATAGGCGGTGATTTCTTGAGGAGTGCAAGCAACTCCAATAGTGATTTCCTCGACAATGCCATTTTTGATGGAAATGTCGATTTTGATGGTCGGAGAAATGTTGGCCATGTAGCCTTTTTCAAAAGCATCAGGGACATATATGGGGTTGTTGAACTAGTCGATATGCCCTGATGGGATAAAATCCTTGGTTTTGACCGCGTATATGGGGTGTTGGTTAGAAGGCGTGGAGGCTTCCTGTGGAAAGAAGAACGACTCGGTGGTGGAGTGCATCCCATGGGTAGTCAGGGGTGTTTAACTCTTCAAGTATTTCCTCATCACAATGGAAGTGACGGGAATACAAGGGGTCGTGAAGAGTGATATCGGTGATTATTGTCGTGTGGCTGCCCCCTGGTGATGAAGAAGCAGGGGGAATATCACAATGGAATTGCGATGGTTCGCTCGACATAAACCAAATATCGAAATACTGAGGAGTACCCGTGGTAGTTGGATGTACAATTTCCGTAGGGAAATGAGCAGGGGAATTGGGGGTGAATCCTCGAATAAGTCATCCAAGAACCACGAAGGCGTTGGGAGGGCCTCGAGTTCAAGAGAAATGAGATGAAGAATCTCTAGTGACGAGGTAAGGTCAACCGTCGATTCTGTGGGTCGTTGAAGTAGGGTCAATTGACGTTGCCTGTATTCAATGATCATAGGACACTGGTATGTAAAATGATCTAAGGATTAACATAGAGAGCAAGGGCATCTCATACATTCATTGACTGAAGTTGTGACATAATGGATGTCAATGATTTTTGGTATGGATGACGAAGGTGTACTGGGTTCGCTCTGAAAGCTTTGGCGTATTGCAGCTAATGTCTTCCAAAAGCGTGGCAGTGCTGGGCAATGGTGTGTATAATGGCCATATTCTGAACATATAGCACAAGAAAATTTGGTTCGCATCCCTTTACTACTTGAGTGAAGGGTGGTAACGATAGTACTTGCTACGGTGGCGAGTGTTGATGGAGTTTGATTGAGTGGAATCAAGTTCCGTAACTCTGGTAGAGATGGGCAATTGTTGGTTTGGTGTCCATGTTTCTCACATAACACGCAAGGGGGTTGGACACACGGGGGAAGTGGAGCTGTGGGCTCCTTCTTCTTTCTTCTGCCCCTAGCTATAGTAGGGAGAGTAGTGAGTGGGGGTGGAGAGGGTATGGTCGGAGTGAGTATGGGAATCGTCATTGGGATTCCTTCCGTTTGGGGGGGAAGGGATGGTCGAGGGATCATCTCTGGTGGATGTAAATACCAAACTAGAATTGCTAACACCATATTAGGGAGGGTAAGCATTGCGGCTACTTGGAAAGCTTTGATGCCAGGTGGAGGGTAAAAGAAGGGGATTTGAGTAATGGCTTGGAGAACTGTCTCCCAAACTGGGATATGGCCTTGGGGAGGGGTGAAATCATGGACTGACGGGGTCGACGAGTTCACAAGAGGCTCATGAGGGGGAAGCTCTGCGACTAGTGGGATGTCAGATATGATAGAAGCCTCCCTAGGAGGAAGGGTATCCTCTATGTCAGTTCCGTTAGATGATATGACACATACTTTATTGGAAGGATGAAGGAGCGGTGGTGCCCCATGGTAAGTTCCTAATAATGATGGATCTTTGAAAATTTCGGGACCCATTTTGATGAGTGGGTACGCGTCATGACTCGTGTGGATGAGAGGAATAATGTTATCGATGTTGACAGAAGGGTTAGGCTCGTAATGTGAGACTTGGTCAATGGTAATGATCTTTCCATTATGGGGAAACATCATTGTTCGAAAGATGGAAGAGGCAACTGCCTTCATAGCGTACATATAGCTATGACCAAACAGGATATTATAATCGAGTGAGGCATTGATAACTTCGATGTCGATGAGAATAATATTTCCCCTGAGTACTACGGGGACATTTTGGAAGAGCCCTTCAGGAGATGATGGTCGCCCGTCATAAGCTCGTAAGGTAATGGCAGAGGGTATGAGTTCGAGGGAACCAAGTTTCTGCCATACAGATTTGGACATGATGCATGTAGATGCACCTTCATCGATGATACATAGATGAACTGTAATGTTTCATATTTTCACTAGGATTTGAAAAGCGATCAAGGCGGGAAGGCGTGGTTCTCTGCTGTTGAGATCAAATGTAATGAGTCGAGTATCTGCGGGGTCGACTACTCCTAAGGTAGAAACTAATGATTTCCACTGAGTGGGACAAGTCTGAAGGACTTCCAAGACTGACATGGCAGTCGGGGATTGTGCTAAGTCATCATACAAACTATAATTATGAGTTTCCCTAGCTTGTGGGTTGTGGACATTCCTGTTCAATGGGATGCGAGGGATACAAAGAGGTGGTTCTGTGTTAGGGCGAGGGATCACCAACGGGGGTCTCGTTGGTGCAGGGATTGTTTCTGGAGGAATGGGAGGAGACTCAGCAGGTGCATGATACTGACGATTACGTGTTTGCAACATGATTTATTCCTCGCTGGTGAGGAGGATCGTGCGATCTGCTGGATTGTTTGGATTGAGGTACTGTCCAACTTGAGGTGGGGGAGGCTGTGTGTCCTATTGGGTGTTTATCACACCTTGGTGTGGAATAGGATTCTGCAGCACGGCTGGGGAGGGTTGTTGCATGTATTGTTGTGGGGCCTGCTGAGGGGCAGGTGGTGCTGGAGGATGTGGTAGACTGCCTGAGACTTTTAGCTGTTTAAAATCAACGATTTGGGGGAAATGATGAGTATAATGACCGAACTCACCTTAAAGGGCAGAAGGGAAACTGGTCTTGATAGTATTGTTATTTCTCCCTTGACTTCTGTTGTCATTCCCCCCCTGGGGGTTTTGATTCCCTTGGTTCTAGTTGTCCCCATCCGGTTGGTTTTGTTGGGGTTGATTCCCGCCTTGGCTTGAGTTGTTATTGTTCCTGTTTCTTCCTTTCTTTTTGGCATTGTTCGACGGGTGGGTTCGATTTTCCATATTCAGCTGTTGGAAATTTTGATATTGCTGAACAGGAGAGGGTTGAACAAAATTCACCCCAGCATGAGGATGTAGGGGAGCCATGGGTTGTGGGGGACCAGGAAATGGAAAGTACAGATTCTGTGGGGGTAACAATCCATAAGGTACATAAGAAGGCGTGGTGTTTTCGCTAGTACTATAAGTTGAGGTAGAGGGGGTACTAGAACTTATTTGAATAGGTGGGTGTATGGGGGGTGCCGACGATGGCCCATTGATGGGTCGAGGCATAGAAACATGGTATGGTTGTTGATAAGGGGGTGGGGGGTAATAAGAGGTGCCCCCATATGCCGATGGATATTGAGGTGTGCCATACATTGGTGGTGGTTGGGGTTGAGGANAATGATCTAAGGATTAACATAGAGAGCAAGGGCATCTCATACATTCATTGACTGAAGTTGTGACATAATGGATGTCAATGATTTTTGGTATGGATGACGAAGGTGTACTGGGTTCCCTCTAAAAGCTTTGGCGTATTGCAGCTAATGTCTGCCAAAAGCGTGGCAGTGCTGGGCAATGGTGTGTATAATGGCCATATTCTGAACATATAGCACAAGAAAATTTGGTTCGCATCCCTTTACTACTTGAGTGAAGGGTGGTAACGACAGTACTTGCTACGGTGGCGAGTGTTGATGGAGTTTGATTGAGTGGAATCAAGTTCCGTAACTCTGGTAGAGATGGGCAATTGTTGGTTTGGTGTCCATCTTTCTCACATAACACGCAAGGGGGTTGGACACGCGGGGGAAGTGGAGTTGTGGGCTCCTTCTTCTTTCTTCTGCCCTTAGCTATAGTAGGGAGAGTAGTGAGTGGGGGTGGAGAGGGTATGGTCAGAGTGAGTATGGGAATCATCATTGGGATTCCTTCCGTTTGGGGGGGAAGGGATGGTCGAGGGATCATCTCTGGTAGATGTAAATACCAAACTAGAATTGCTAACACCATATTAGGGAGGGTAAGCATTGCGGCTACTTGGAAAGCTTTGACGCCAGGTGGAGGGTAAAAGAAGGGGATTTGAGTGATGGCTTGGGGAACTGTCTCCCAAACTGGGATATGGCCTTGGGGAGGGGTGAAATCATGGACTGACGGGGTCGACGAGTTCACAAGAGGCTCATGAGGGGGAAGCTCTGCGACTAGTGGGATGTCAGATATGATAGAAGCCTCCCTAGGAGGAAGGGTATCCTCTATGTCAGTTCCATTAGATGATATGACACATACTTGATTGGAAGGATGAAGGAGCGGTGGCGCCCCATGGTAAGTTCCTAATAATGATGGATCTTTGAAAGTTTCGGGACCCATTTTGATGAGTGGGTACGTGTCATGACTCGTGTGGATGAGAGGAATAATGTTATCGATGTTGACAGAAGGGTTAGGCTCGTAATGTGAGACTTGGTCAATGGTAATGATCTTTCCGTTATGGGGAAACATCATTGTTCGAAAGATGGAAGAGGCAACTACCTTCACAGCGTACATATAGCTATGACCAAACAGGATATTATAATCGAGTGAGGCATTGATAACTTCGATGTCGATGAGAATAATCTTTCCCCTGAGTACTACGGGGACATTTTGGAAGAGCCCTTCAGGAGATGATGGTCGCCCGTCATAAGCTCGTAAGGTAATGGCAGAGGGTATGAGTTCGAGGGAACCAAGTTTCTTCCATACAGATTTGGACATGATGCATGTAGATGCACCTTCATCGATGATACATAGATGAACTGTAATGTTTCATATTTTCACTAGGATTTGAAAAGCGATCAAGGCGGGAAGGCGTGGTTCTCTGCTGTTGAGATCAAATGTAATGAGTCGAGTATCTGCGGGGTCGACTACTCCTAAGGTAGAAACTAATGATTTCCACTGAGTGGGACAAGTCTGAAGGACTTCCAAGACTGACATGGCAGTCGGGGATTGTGCTAAGTTATCATCCAAACTATAATTATGAGTTTCCCTAGCTTGTGGGTTGTGGACATTCCTGTGCAATGGGATGCGAGGGATACAAAGAGGTGGTTCTGTTTTAGGGAGAGGGATCACCAACGGGGGTCTCGTTGGTGCGGGGATTGTTTCTGGAGGAATGGGAGGAGACTTAGCAGGTGCATGATACTGACGATTACGTGTTTGCAGCACGATTTATTCCTCGCTGGTGAGGAGGATCGTGCGATCTGCTGGATTGTTTGGATTGAGGTACTGTCCAACTTGAGGTGGGGGAGGCTGTGTGTCCTGTTGGGTGTTTATCACACCTTGGTGTGGAATAGGATTCTGCAGCACGGCTGGGGAGGGTTGTTGCATGTATTGTTGTGGGACCTGCTGAGGGGCAGGTGGTGCTGGAGGATGTGGTAGACTGCCTGAGACTTTTAGCTGTTTAAAATCAACGATTTGGGGGAAATGATGAGTATAATGACCGAACTCACCCCAAAGGGAAGAAGGGAAACTGGTCTTGATAGTATTGTTATTTCTCCCTTGACTTCTGTTGTCATTTCCACCCTGGGGGTTTTGATTCCCTTGGTTCTGGTTGTCCCCAGCTGGTTGGTTTTGTTGGGGTTGATTCCTGCCTTGGCCTGAGTTGTTATTGTTCCTGTTTCTTCCTTTCTTTTTGGCATTGTTCGACGGGTGGGTTCGATTTTCCAT
>JZKD02S1846282.1:311809-326049 GCA_000966675.3 Picea glauca | reverse complement strand
TATCGATGTAGTGCCCGAGCCCATTCCCGATTGCTTGAAGTGAGGAAGGGTTCCAATAGTGGATTGGAAGATTTGGGAGTCTGACCCAAACTGGGACGTCCTTAGGTACTTCCAACTCTGGATCAAAGCTGGGGGTCCAGCGATTCAGGTAGAGCCCCTGGGATCCCATGAAAAATGGTCCTTTTTTGAAGATCAGGTCCTGATTGGCTTGAGAGATGAATTCGAAGATAAAGTAACCTCTTCCCACCGCATAACAAGTTACACTGTTCTAAATTAGATGATGCCAGTTTCTTTGGATCCAATTGTCTGTGGTTCTAGTGGAGGGCCAGAGTCCCATAAAATGTCCAACCAGTCCTCACTCTAACAGGGAAACCACTATGTGCATAGGGTGGTCTGGGGGAAGGTCAATTTCTGGTATCGAATCAAGCTGTTTCACAAAGTTGGGCAGAGCGGTAGGGGAGGGCTTCTTGCCATGTGCGGCCAGAAGCTTATAGAAGGAAGCGGTGGTTGAGGGAGGGGTTTGGGGCTCCCCACTTTCGTGGGTGGGCATGAATATCAACCCTAGGTGGCCTCATAAACCCACGTTCATCTTCCCAAAAAAACCTTGGAATGCCTCGTACCATAATGTTACTGGGTCGAATCCACAATTTATTTTATTGGAAAGAGAAAGTTTTGGAAACGGGCAAAAATGTAGAATTGTAAAAATCAAGTAGGATGACATATAAAATTTATTCGATTCTTTGAATCGTGACAACTGGGAACAAAGCTCAATGGAAATTAGCTTCCCCCAATCGAAAATGTATTGTTCCTTGACTGTGAAATACAAAATATAAATAATTATATGGAAAATGCTTGCCATGTATGCCTGTCCCATTATTCTTGTAAACAACCAAGCAATTTCCTGAAATGTATTTCTAAAGGAACTTTCCTGCAACCTTGTGATATCTTCAGAAACTGTTGTCGGGTCTTCGAGGAAGTCGGCTAAGATGTCCAACCTGTTATGATGTTTTTCTAGAAACCGCTTGCAGTATTGTCCTCTGAACGTCAATGTTGGCTCCGACAATTTTAACATCTCACGGAAGACCTGAGGTGACAAAGAAACAGGAGAATGGTCTAACATTAGAATAATTCTTTGGCGTAGAATATATTTTTCGGCACACCAAGAGACCACCTCCTTACAATCAAAAACCTTAGGGACGCAACCTGCACTAGCGATTCCAGAGGTCCAAATCACTTCGTTTTGGTCGGAATGGGATGAATAGTAAAAGTATGCCCTGGACCACTGGAAGTTCTGGTTATCATGTGTGAACATATTTACTATACCTCCACAAAACTGTTGTCGACCTACTGTCATAATTATACAAGAACGTTTTTTTGGTCCAGACGATGAATGAAATGAAAAGTTGGAAGGGATAATATAACCCTACGCAAATTTTGGTTCAAAGCGTGTGAATGGGAAATGTCCTCGAGACTTTCATTGATTAATGACAATTTGGACGGCTGTTGCATGATGCGTTGTTAACATTAAACAATAGTAATTGCATACATAGAAATGCAAACATGACGGATATTGTAATGAGCGATTAATCATTGCATATTTCTTGAGCGGCCCAACACGACGACGTGTGTTAGAGATGAACAATCGAAAGGGACAAAATAACTCTCCGCACATCTTGGTTTAATGCATAATAATGGGAGATCTCCTCGAGTGATTTGCCCATTAAAGACAATGTTTATAGTTCCTTCATGGTCAGCTGTTAGCATGAAATGTTTTTAATTGCATAGTAAGAAAGTACATAAAACAACTGCAAAATAGGGCTGTAGGGTAAAACCGTTGAAGGTGAGGGTGCAAGGGTCAAAATGTATGTCTCAGAATTTTTTGAGTGCAATACGTGTATCAACGAAGAGGGTATGGTAGGACAACCCAAAGGGCAATTTGTATATGACTAGTAAGAGCATAACTAATGTATATAAGGAAGGACAGGAAGTTAGTGGGGATGCAAGGTAGCGAAAGATACTTTGAAACATTTGTGAGCCATGGTAGAGTGAATCTTATGAGTTCGACAAGCCCATGCTGGAATTGTAGATCACAAAAGTTTTTAGTGCAAGATGTACACGACGCAACAAGAAGCAGAGTTGGAAATCTCAAACCCACCAACTGTGGCCATAAAATTGGCCAAGTATGGAAAGAAACAACGGTTGGTCAGATTCATCGTGTGATTATATATATGGAGATAAAGATATGTCAACCCACCAACACTGGAACCCGCGATCATAGAAAGGAGACTAAGCATATAACCACAAAGCGATAATACAAGGGAAGAAGAAAAGGGAAAAAGGACCAACGAGTCTGCGGTGGAATTGTAAATCACGGAAATTTTGAGTGCATTATGTATATCATGGAACAAGAAGCAACAGAGTTCAAATGTGCCAACCCGAAACACTGACCAAGAATTGGAGATTTCGTGAACCCGTAAATAGGAGGATCCAAAATAGGGTCACATCGTTTGCCCAGAACACGTGAGGGCCTGAGGGTCAAATTGTATCGTTCAAAAAATTTCAATGCATAATCTGTAACACGGAAGAGGGGACAATGTCAGAACCCGATAGTCAATTTCTATATTGCGAAGGGATGGATGCAAACTATTTCGTATTACTGTGTGCAACTGTCACTTGTAAGAATCAATAGTAAGAGCATAACCATGTATATTAGGAAGAACATTTGTGAACCATGATATAGTGAAGCTTGCGAGTTCGAGGAGTCCGCGGTAGAATTGTAGATTACAAATTTTTTGAGTGCAAGATGTACATCAGGGAACAAGAAGAAGCAGAGTTCATGACTGCCAACCCAACAACCGCGACCATAAAATTGGCTAAGTATGGAAAGCCAATGATTATATAGATGGAGATAAAGATGTCACCCCGCCAATGCTGGAAACTACGATCATAGAAAGGTGACTAAGTATATAACCAGAGAGCCATAATACATGGGAAGAAGAAAAGGGAAAAAGGAAAAAGGAGTCCGTGGTGGAATTGTAGATCACAAAATTTTTGAGTACAAGATGTGAACCCGATAGTCAATTTCTATATTGCGGAGGGTCGGATGGCAACTGAGGAAACAATAGAGTATTTGAAACATTTGTGAACCATGGTACAACGAAGCTTGATGTTAACCCAAAACAGTATCCAAGAGTTGCACATTTCGTGAACCCGACAACTGGAGGATCCAAAACAGGCTAACAACGTGTCCGCAGAAGACACAAGTCGTCGACGTTTAACTTCTATCATTCCAAACATTTGAATGCATAATATGTAACACAGAAGAGTGGATGATGTCAGAATCCAATAGTCAATTTGTATATTGCAGAGGGTGCGATGCCAACTATTTCGTACCTCTCTATCCAGTTGTCACTACTAAGAGCTAATTTAGTATTGAAAATAATTTTTTAGATATTGTTAGATACTTCATAGGGATTAACATCCGTAAATAATGGAAATCTCCACCCCGCCAGCCTTGCATTCCGTGTGTCAATTTGTATATCGTGGAACTAGAAGCGCAATTTGGAGGACACAAAACAATAGAAGTGCAATGTTGAGTTAGCCAGTCCGCAGGTCCGCTTGTCAATTTGTATATTGAGAAATTCTGGGTGCTATTTGTAAGACACACAACAATGGAGGCCCAATTTTGAGCCCGCCCACCCGAGAACCCACGATCCAAAATGTCGCTAGGTATGGAATGCGGACTCCGTACATGCTTTATAAGATATCATGTACATACTTTATAGTCCCATAATACACGGGAAGAAAAAAAGGGAAAAAGGATGGAGTGGTTCGCAATGGAATTGTAGATCACAAATTTTTTGAGTGGAAGATGTATATAGCAGAACAAAAAAGAACAGAGTTCAATCGCGCTAACTCGGCAACCGCGGACATAAAATTCACTAAGTATGAAAAGGAACAATAGGCAGTCCAATTCATCATGTGAGGATATAGATGGAGATGAAATTGGCGCCAACCTGACAACCATGGACATAAAATTGGCCAATTATGGAAAGCAACAACGGTCGGTTGGATTCGTTGTGTGACTATATAGATGGAGATAAAGATATGCCAACCCAAAAACCATGGAGTTTCACATTTCGTTAACCCCACAACAGAAGGATCCAAAACAAGATGAGAAGGTGTCTGTAGCAGACGTGAGGCCCCGACGTTCAGATTGTATCGCTCTGAACATTTGAATGCATAATCTGTAACACAGAAGAGCGGACGATGTTGGAATTCTGTAGTCAATTTCTATATTGCGAAGGGTGAAATCCAAACTGTTTCGTACCTCTCTTTTCAATTGTCACTACTAAGAGCTAATTTAGTATTGAAAATAATTTTTTAGATACTGTTAGATACTTCATAGGGATTAACATCCATAAATAATGGAAATCTCCACCCCGCTAGCCCTGCATTCTGTGTGTCAATTTGTATATCGCGGAACTGGGAGCGCTGTTTGGAGGACACAAAACAATAGAAGTGCAATGTTGAATCAACAAGTCCATAGGTCTGCTTGTTAATTTGTATATCACGGAATTCTGGGTGCTATTTGTAGGGCACAGAACAATGGAATCCCAATTTTGAGCCCACCTGTCCGAGAACCCCCGATCCAAAATGTTTCTAGGTATGGAATTTCAAACCCCTGCTGAGTTATCACCAATTAAGGCATAAATTGCAGATCACATAAGTATATTTCGTGCCACTGTGTCCACTTGTCACTAGTAAGAGCATTGTTGATGTATATCAGGAAGGAGGTGAAGTTGTTGGGGATGGAAAACAACAAAAGATACTTTGAACGAAGTTAATGTATACGAGGAACCCACGATGGAATTGTAGATCACAGATGTTTTGATTGCAAGATGTATATACCAGAACGATAAGCAGGTGGGTTCACAAGCAGCGACCCCACAACGACGGCCATAAAATTGGTTAAGTACGGAAAGGAACAACGGTCGATCGGATCCGTCATGTGAGGATATAGATGGATATGAAGACATGTCAGCCCGCCAACTCTGGAACTGGAAAGCATAGAAAGGGCAGTAAGTATATATCCAGAAAGTGATAATGAGCAAGAATAAGAAAAGGCTAGTTTGTATGCATCGATCTGGTAACTGCGGCCATAAAATTGCCTAGGTATGGAAAGGCATAGTGGTCGGTCGGATTCGTCATGTGAAGATACAAATGGAGATGAAGATATGTTAGCCTGCGAACTCTACAACCGCCCATCATAGAAAGACGACTAAGTATAAAACCAGAAAGCCATAATGGATAGGAAAAACAAAATGGGAAAAGGGATAAGTATCTGACAGTCGAAAAAACATTTTTTTTTCCGTTTATTAATGACAATGTTTTCGAACCCCTGCTGGGTTCTCACTAGTAAAAGCATAAAATGCAGATCACTGAAGTTCTTTGGCTACAAGATGTATATGAAAGAACAGGGGACATAGGTGCTCGGTACCGTGAACCCGGGGCCTGATGGCTAGATAACTGGCTAAGTATTGGCCGAGATAAAGGTTTGATATGTATTTCAATAATATTCAGACTAGTATCTATCAATGGAGAATTTTTTCATCTTTATTTGAATAGTATTCATACTAATATATATTAATGGATTGTTTCTGTTTCAAATGCAAATGATCTCCCAATTTGCAGGATGCTCTTCGGTTTGCAAATTTCGTTGAAACCACAAAAATTTTGACTGCAAGATGTACATAGCACAACAAGAAACATGAAACTGCATTGTGGTCTCAACGAGATAAAATCCTTATCATCTATTCATCTTGTATTCCTTGCAATGACATGAGCAAACATCAGCTCTCCATAAACATCAATATCTAAATTAAATTAAATGCAATCAAAATTTGGTGTCACTTAAGTAATTAAGACAACTTCAGCCGTTCCTTTATTAATGCCAAGTTTTTCGAACACCTGGTGAGTTACGAGTAATTAAACCATAAATTTTAGACTACGAAAGTTCTTTGGATGCAATATGTATATGACAGAACATGGAACATAGTTGTTTAATACTGCAAACCCAAACATAATTGCCTAAGCTTTGCCGAAGATGAAGTTTTTTGTATTTATTCCAATAATACTGATATTAGTATATATGCACAGATATTATCAAATAGAAGAAGATGCAATATATCCAACATACTGAACAAGAACATTGCGTCAACACTTGAGCCTTCTTGTTGTAACTCATTAATTCATTCTATTTACGGAACCCGAAGAATGGAAGCAGGTCGGGTCCTCCAATTTCTTTCTTTAAATAAAGGGCCAACGCCACATAAGTATGGCTTATGAAAAATTATGCTTAAATGTAAAATGTAAAGAAAGAATAAACCAAGCTTTATTTAGATTGAAGTAGCGGGAAATAGAAAGAAAATCTTGTTGTTCATGTTTAACGACATAGGGGAAGAAGGTACAATATACAATTAAAACAAATACTAGAAATTGGAAAATACTATTAAAAAATAAACTGAAATTATTCTATATTCAAATAAGATGGGTTACAAAATACAATTAAGGCTATTTGCGACAATGCTTGCGATTTCACCTGCCACCGACCAATAAGAAATATGTACATTGATGAAGCTTCTTGATAGTTTTCTTGACGTTCAAACTCTTTATTCGTAAAAAATGAGTTGAATATCAATTTTGGGTTTTGTACTTAATCGGTGCTGCCAACTACATCTAGCCTGTTTTTTTGAATACCTTGTCTCTTCTAGATATGGCCTGCTTGCAATGGCTTCTTGTTCAACATTCCATTCTTTGTCAAGTATTAATTTCCCTCAGTCGTTGAAAAGTTGGGGTTTAAGGTGCTCTCCTTGCAATGTTCCTGACCCTTGTCATCTGAGACAACTTAGAAATGCGATTCAGGATGATTTCAAAGTGGACATAGTCATTTTATGTCACAACAACTATGACAGGGGAAAAAAATTCAAGTATGTAGTGACTGGTATTCTCCCTATATTCGATCATCTGTTTGGTTGAAAAACCTGCCTGAAGATTTGTGTGTTGAAATTCTTTGTTTTATTATAGTAAATTGGAAGAAACGTCCAACCCAAATGAAAAATACAAATCTGTTGAGGTACATAACTTCTTCGGGCAACAGAGGTGTGCCAAGTGCATCATATGCTGCAAAATGCACCAGCACAGGTCTAGAAAGTGTATCAAATGTTGCAAATGGCATCATAATATATATTTCCTCATAGCGGTGGAGGTATGACATCCCACATAAAGGTCTGGAATGTTTGGAGGTGACGCCAAATATGTGGAGTATGCAACTACATCCAGAGGAAACCGAACAAACTTTGACAAAGAACATGGCTTTCTGTCATGTCGGTTACCAGACCCACATGTAGCTCATCAAACTTTGAAATGGAAACTTTTGTAGTGATAATATGTCATTTTATCCACCCATACAGTTTCTGTTACCCGCCTCTGGTTACATTCACAAATGGAGTAATATTTCGTGTCATTTACGAACATGACAGGCCATTTTGCAAGCCACTGTAAATGCACCGCGCCTGAGGAAGACAAATTCTTCTGGGATCTATACAATTTGATACACTTTCCAAATCTGTGTTGTTGGAAGAAGCTATATACTTCAACGAAGAACTATTTTTCACGTGACCTCAAAATCCATTACAATTCCCAGGAAGAAAACAAAGAAGTTCAACAAACAAATATCTAGGCAGCCTTTTCAACCAACCAAAGCATTAAACACAGGGAGAACACCAACTAGAACATACTTGTTCTTTTTTTTTCCTCCTCTCTGAATTTCTCTTGTATAATAGAGTGTTTTTTTAACTCAAAGCTCACATCCCATAAAACTAGTCTCTCTTCTTTCAACTACCCCTCAATCACATCTCTAAGTTGTCTTACATGTCCATGACCATGAACATTAGAGCGAAGGCACCCTAAAGCGCAACTCTTTGATGATAGAGAGAAATGACAATAAGTATTTAAAAGAAACACTGGATGATATTTCGTAGATTTTGTGTTGACTCGTTTTAATGAAAGATGTTATTGATATTTTCGCTTATTAATGCCAATCTTTTCAAATATGTACGCTGAATAGTGACTAGCATCATGTATTAAAATTCCCATATCTGAGTAGATTCTCAAATATGACATCTAAGATATGCACAATATTAAAGAGGGACATGACGTCAAGACCTCTGTGAGTGACACGTTCGTGAACTATGCTGAAGCTTTTAACAAAACTAAAACAACACAAGCCAAAAAAAATAAAATAATTATTTTCGCAAATTCAAAATGCAGGCAAAAAGAAATTACCAGATCCCATAATATATGCCTGTCTATTCATTTTAATGGGAGATGTCCTTGAAATTTCCAGTTATTAAAGCCCATCTTTTTGAACCTGTCTGGTTGGTTCTAACTTTTGAAAGCATATTTAATGTGTATTGGGAAGCGCAGAAGCTAGCGGGGATGGAGCCCTATGTAACAGACGTTACTACTATTTTTTTGTGTTTTTGTCCACGATCGTATGCAAAATGTATGTAAAGAAAAGTAATTCGAGAATGCTAATTTTTTTGGACATGAGCCCTTGAAATTCAAATAGTTCGCAAGTCCTATTGTCAATTTTTATATTGCGGAACTCTCCGTGCTATTTGTAGGATATAGAACAACAGAAGCCCAATTTAGAACACGCCACCTTGAGAACCCGCGATCCAAAAAATGCTTACTTATTTTTTTTTGTGTTTTTGTCCACCAACATATGTAAAATGTACATAAAGTAAACTATTTCAAGAATGCTAAATTTTTTGGACATGAGGCCCTTAAAATTCAAATAGTCGGCAAGTCTAACTGTCAATTTGTATATCGCTGAACTCTTCGACTGTCAATTTTCAGCCGGCCACCCCGAGAACCCGCGATCATTAACTTATGCTATCCATGAAAACTATAATTTCATAAATTGCATTATCTTTTGTCCATGAGCCCTTCTTTCAAAGAAAACTATTTCGGGAAAGCTAATGTATACACCGAACACGACCTCCCATAGTTCGATAGAACCTATCCGCGAAGCCGCATCCATAAAACTGGCTAAGTATGCAACCGAATGACGGTCGGTCAGAATGACCATAGAAACACGAGAAACTATAGAGTCAGAAACACAGTTTAGAAGAGAAGAATAAAAGGGAGAGAACAACTATATCGCCCACACAAAAAAAGGTACTCTCATAAATATGAAACCATAGCAACACATAATCCATGGAAAAAGCATCGACAACTATGAAATATACTTTGAGGCCGACAAAATCTTCTTCAACACGTAAGAGATGTAATTTACATCACCTGCAATTTTTTAGTTTGTTATTTTATCTTAGTAGTATTCTATGCAAACTCCACTGTGAAAAAATGTAACCATATATCCAACCGCAGATGCAGCATCCCAACATTACAAACCTTGGGAAAACAAGAACACACAACAAATAAGAACCCAACTAAGAAGCACCAAAAGGCCCAAGTGCAGGTGCAAGACCAGAACCCTGCAAAGTCGAATCAAGCAACAATAAACAACATACAATGAATAAATAAGAAAGCAACAACCACTCCCCCAGGAACGATGTTGTTCTAATCGTGATTGCAGAAACACAAATGTGCAAACTGCAACAACACGAACATGCAAGCAAGAACAACAACAACATGCAAATAAGAAATCAGTGCCATGCAAAAAACAAGCATGGACCAGTGAACCAACATTGCCGCTGGAGCATATAAATTCTAAAAACGGAAGAAAATGTCTTGTAACAAGCATGTTAAGTAACCATTCAACACCACCAATCCTGTTAGGTAAACATTTAAGTCTGTCAGAAATGCTCTGTAAACATTTAAGAAAAAAATTCAATGTGGCATGTCTTTGACGTATCCCAAAAAAATTATTATATTTTTTGTAACAATAGTTCAAACACCAGAGAATGTATTGGAAGGCCAAACTTTGGATATTCCACCATATCAAACATTGCCATAAATTTACCTATCATAAAATTCTAAACCAAACATTCGAATTAATGCTAGCATTAATCCACCTTCGATGAATGCATAACAAAATATATGATTCAAAAAGACCATATACGATCAAATACTTTGGATATGCCAACATATATAACATTGGGAATAATGAATCCGACAATAAGACCTCCAATCCCTTGTCCAATCAGATCATGACAAATATGGTACTTTTTTTTTATATAAAAATTGATCTTTTCAGTTCCCTAGTTCCAACAATAGATAATATGGAAATATTTGTGGTCAAAGGACAAACTAATATGAATTCAACGATTTATCGATCGATATAGTCCCTCTATGCCTACTGCAGGGATTAATAAGAAAACCAAAATTACGTGAACCAGGATAAAAATAAAAATAGTAAAAGACAAAATAAAGTAAAATAAAAATGAAAAGTAAGGAGAGCGATATTAAACCATTGATAATTTATTTCCTATGGTTTATTCTAGGGATAAAACCTAACATAGGAAAATGAATAAGATTAAAATGATAAATATATTAAGTTCATAGTAACAAACACATAGTCATATATATCATAGGTGTATATAAGAGGGAAAGGTCTGTAGATACCAAATATTGAGAGTCCATTTCAAAATTGTGTCGACAAAGTTAGGTGTATAATTTTGTCATTTGACCATAGTTAAATATAGATCTAATAAATGCACCCTTATGAAAGTTGTGAGGGATAATATCATGTATGTAACAACTTAGGGCATGCATTTCCTCAATTAGGTTCAAGAAAACCTTAGGTTTAAACCTGAACCAAGAGATGCCCCACCCCACTCTTGAAAATTTAGGAAAGGGAAGATGTCTTAGTTATAATTAGAATCACCCCTAAATTATTTAGTGTTAAAACCAACTTTGTATTTAATTTTAAATCTAGATCTAGTGTGCTTTACTTAATACATAATTCATTACCATACATGTCAATACTAAACCCTAAAACATTATATTCAAGTTGGATGTGGTAAAGAAATTCAACAAAAACTAAAGTTGATGTAGCTTATGGTTGGAATTAGATTCACACTTAAAAAATCATCAAACACATAAGCAATGTTTTGAACAAAAATTAACACAATAATAGAATATGCACCTGCAACTCATTAACCTATAACTTTTCTATCTTTAATTCAATAGAAATGCCTTGAGTCTTAGCTTTCTTACATTCAAAGAACCATCACACTTTTATATTCTACACAAACCCAACTATAGAAGGCTAATCTATGAGACTCCAAAGGTCCTTTTTTCATTGACAAACCTCATATTCATGCTTATGAAATTTGGCTTATGGCCTTTCAACTACCAAAGTGTTAAAATTCAACACTTTATATTCCAAGGATTAATAATCACTCACTAAGAGAAATAAATATTTCACTATATTATTATAATTTTTAAGCAAAAACATCTCTTTAAATGCACACCATATATACATGAAGCCTCCATTGTCACACCAAATACTCCAACATAGTCATCCTATGGTCCTTCATGTTTAGAATGCACACAAAAATGTCAAATATATGAATTCAAAAGCATGTGGGTTAGTTTACTTAGCTAGGGATGCTCATGCATCAGATCTATGTACTTGAAAATTTTCATGGGATCCTACTCTTGAGGAATGGATAACAAAATTTCCCAAATGAATCTAGTCGCCAAAGTTAGCCACGTTCTTCTTCAAAAACCCATTATGCATCCTCTAAAATTCTGTCTTTCCACTAAATCAAATAATCTTTGTATTCCTTACTCCTTATCTTTCGATTGGCCCTTTCTATGAACACCTCCTCAACTTCCTTTAGTTTCCTTACTAGATTTTTTTTTGTCAATATCCCACTAGTTCTTTTTCAACTACTATTTTTTCAAGGCCTCCATGATACTCATAAAGATGTACATCATTAAAAACTAGTGAAATTTCCATGTCATCAGGTGAATCCAACTTATATACATTATTAGAAATATTCTGAATAATTTTGCATGGTCCTATCTTCTTATACTTCAATTTGTTATAAGTTATCCTATGAAATATTTACTTCTTTAGGTGAGGCATTACCAAGTCTCATTCTACAAATGTCTTCAATGTCATTTTCTGATATTCCTTATCTTTGTACTTCTCATTCCTTTGTTGCAATTATTTTTTGACCTTCTCATGTATATATGTCATATACTCTACCAATGGATTTGCATCTACACTTTTTAGATGATTTTCAATTGGGAAACTCACTACGTCTATCACTCCTTTCGATGAATTCCATACATAATTTGAAAATGTGTCTTCCTTGTAGATCTATTGAATGAATTGTTATCGACAATTTCAACCTATTCTAAGATCATATCACATTTCCCTAGTTGATCTCCTACCAAACATCTTAAAAAATTATTAATATTTCTATTCACAACTTCCATCTATCTTAAGTTGATATGTAGAACAACATTGCAACCTAGATCCTAACTTTTTCCATAAGGTTTTCCAAAAATGTATTAGGAATCTATCACTATTAACATTGATACCCCTGGGAAATCCATGCAACCTAACTATTTATTTGAAGAATAAAACAACAACATTTGTAGCATTGCTTGTCTTCTTGCATGGAATAAAATTTGACATTTTTGAAAATCTATCCACATCTACCATGATTGAATCATTGCCTCTTTGAGTTCTTGGTATTCCCAAAACAAAATCCATGCTTACATCTTCAAAATGATTCTTTGGTATGGGTAGAGGTAGATACGACCCTATATTTTGGATCCTTCCTTTTGCAAGATGACATATCCTGCAACCTACAACCAATTTTCTCACATATTTTCCAATGCTTGGCCAAATCTATCTCTCTTCAACCAAATATTTAGTCTTCTCATTACTAAAATGACCACTCAAACCTCCACTATGTAATTCCTTGATGATTTTCTCTCTCACAGAGTCTCTTGGTATGCACAAAGTACGATTCTTGAATACGAATCCTTCCTGAACACAAAAAATGAAAAATGAAGTTTTTTCCACTCTCCATAGTTCCTTACAAGCCTATTAAACCTCTATAAAATATGCATCATCCTCATCTAGAACCTTCATATTATCTTGATCCAAAACCTCAACAACCATAATACTTAACAATGATACTCTTCTACTCAATGCATAAACAACTCAATAATAATTCCCTAATATACGCTTCAAGACAAATGATTAACTCTATAATAATTCAACCTATTTCATATGTCTCTGATTTAACTTACCTTAACTGTTAATATATTGAAGTGATTGGTGATTACTATATAATGCAAATTTGTACTTGATATTTATCGTATTTATAGCTCTAGAATTCACACACATTCAACATAATTATCGACTTAATGAGAAACTTGACCTCAAAACGAGAACTGTGGCCCAAAAAACCTATATTTTGGGTCAAAAACACCAAAATCAACCCCAAAATAAAAAAATGGAATTACCATTAGCACCCTTTTTTGGGGGTGTGGTTAAAATTGTGATTTGTTTGAAATTGGAACCTTGACAACCGATACCATTCTGGAAAATTGACCATCGAATTGAAAAGTGACGATTCCAGTAGCATTGATTTTATTTTTGGAGTTACAATTACAACTTAACTAAAACCATGGAATCGACAACTAGTACTATCACAAATAAAAACTTAAAATAAAATGCTAATTTTTTTTATTTGCTAGTTTGCCCGTGACCCATAGAACTATCATGTGGATGAGAAACCACGACTCAGGGGCATCTAAGTTGTCAAAATCACCCGGGGATTACACCCGACCTAAGCCACACCAACCCTTGACATGGATGGATTTTTTGTCCCCGCAGGTTTTGAACTGGTGACTCAACATCATGGAGTGCCTCAACAACACAGTCCGTCACCAACTATCCTACACCTTGGGGACAAATAAACTCCTAAATTTAAAAGTAGTATTACTTGAAAATTTGTTTATTATTATTTAAAAAAAAATACGTTAAATAAATAAATCTCGTAAACAAGTTAAAAAACAAAAAAATAACACTTAAAAAATTAAAATAAAATTGCATAACACAAATTAAAAAAAATAAAAAAATAAAAATAGAAAACAAAATAGAACTTAAAAAAAAATTAAAATAAAGCCTTTAAAATTTGTAAAAAAAAACCGAAAAAAAAACATGAGAATTGGGGAGAGGGTGA
>JZKD02S1846282.1:255869-278305 GCA_000966675.3 Picea glauca | reverse complement strand
TCTCGCATCGGTTAACAACATTCATTAATGGCTGGTAATCCGATGATTTCTGTTTGTGTTCGACTCCGACACATCTATTCACACAAATCAGACTTGTACCATGGGTGAAGCTTTGGAGCTTATTGAAGACATGATTTCAGTTGATCTTTTTCAGGCCAGAACAAAAGACAGGTTCAGGGGTCATCCTAAGATACTCTGCTATTATACACAGGAAGTTTTTTTCTCAGGACGATATTATTTGTTCAAATTCTTCTGCAGACTCCTGCATGTTCCAGTGGTACCAGTCAGTACCAGCACCGAGTTTATCAGTTACAGGTCCAGCAGAAAGACCAAAGTAGCCACAATTTTCGTGCTTTCAAATCCAGACTTAGCCTCAAAATATAATTCCACAGTAAGCCTTGCATGACCATGGAGATAGGTAATGTAACTCAGGTGCATTTAGTTCGTATTGATTTATTGTGTTAATTTGCATACTAATAAGTTTGAATTAAGGGTACCTTAATTACTCCATAACGTTTTATCATTCCCACGACCTGTACCTAACGAACTAACCTACCATGACATTTTGTGTCATAAACATCCACCATTACCGGGACTAAGATCGATTTGACTTGGATATGATAACTCTACACCCTCGTACGACCTTCATCATGATCCGACACCCTATCTATCTCCACAGCAATTCAAATCTTCTCATATCATTTTCGTCCTGACCATTCCTTTCACCACATTCTCTATCGCATTCTCCCCTTTCATCGCTCTCATCCCCTCGTCGCCCTCATCCAACCTCCGCTGCCACCGATCGACTTCCCCTGTTATGCCAAGAAGAGCCATGGTAGACAATCGCCACGAACTAGAAACATACGTCGACCTGGAATCCCTCTCGGAGTATGGAGCAACGAAAGATATTTTTAAGCAAGCAGGGTGGGAGCCATTTCTGAAGAAGTTCGATGGGTATAACGATGCAATCACACTCCAGTTTGCGCTGCATTTCGATGGTGAGACCGCCAAGGTGGGCGAACTTGAGTTTGGGGTCACAAAGGAGTTCATTGTAGAGGAAATTCATTTACCCACCACAGGCCAGAGGTGGACGAAGGGACAACCGGTGGATAAGGAGCTCTGTGCGCAGTTGTTGAAACCTCAGTACCGAAACACAAAATGGTCCGAGGGAATGTCGCGGTCTTGGCTGGAGCCACAGTGGGCTCAAGTGTTGATCATCCTCCAGCGTTACCTAATGTGTGAGGGTCGATATACCATTATATTCCCCTGCCACACCCGACTTCTGTTACACTTCACAGGTACTCCGCTGAACATACCCTTTTTCTTGTTAAAAAGTTTGAAAAGGATGGCCGAACAGGTCCAACAGGTTAGTGAGTTTCGGGGGAGTTTATTTCACTTCGGGCTAGTTAAAACATTGATTACATTTGCACTATCGAAGAAGAAAGAGACTTGGGACCTCTTCACTATAAAAACCCTCGCCCGTGCCCAGTCAAAAGCTAAGAAGGTGAAGCCTGTTCCCCCACACAAAAAGTTGAACTCCAAGCAAAATAAAGTCAAAACCCTGACTAAAGACTCTGCTGGGGACCCTGAGCCCGAACCTCCAATTCATGACGAGGTAGAAACCAATGATGAAACTGGAAAGGCCACCACACCTGCAGAAGCGGACATTGAAGCCTCGAGTTCTTCCCCAGCTGCCGATAACATAATTGATGTGGAGGAACTAGTTGAGTCAACTGATAAGCCTAGGAGGAACCCGAAAAGAAAATGTAAAAGTGTATTGTCGGGAATGGACAACTCGGTACCCAGTTACCCCACACAAGAAATATTGGAAAGTATAGATGGTCACGAGGAGGCCCCGGAGCCATCTAAGATGACCTTGACTTTGTCCCATCTCATTCAAAAAAATCGTAGAACCAATCGGCAGGCCATTACACCCAAGAAAATTGTGCATAATGAGTCCACCCAAGTACCAACTGGTACCTCTGTTCAGATGCCAAAAGAGCCCACTCCCGAACCTAGCCCAGCTAACACCTATGAACAAAGCCCAAATGAGTTCACCCATGAACTCAACCCAGACCATAATTTTGATCCAATTGGCACTTATGAGCATAGCCCAGATCAGTTTACTCCTGAATTCAGTTCAGACCATAATGCCAATAGTTTTCACACCCCTGCTCAGAGTCTCGAAGAGTTCACCCATGCGTCTAGCCCTCCAGCACAGCCCGGACAAGAGCAAACATTTTAAACCCACTGCGAGCTCTCCTCCAGTCGGTCCTTGAAGCCGATGGTGGCGAAACTAGAGAGCAGGAACAACAGACTGAAGGAGAAGTTGCATGAGTACCGTGTATTGGACAGACATGTTAAAACTGAAAACGAACTCCTGAAGCTCAGGGTAAATCACCTCTTATCCAAAATTGAAAGGCTAAAGCAGAGGAATAAGGATGTTTTCAAAAGGAACAGACAACTTCAGAGGATTGCTAGGAAACATGTTATAATCAACAGGGTCCTTAAGAAAGAAATTAGGAATCTGAAGAAGCAGGAGAGGCTACAGATGCTGGTTGCAACCGCTGCAACCCTTTGATGGCTACCCATTTTTGATTTTTTGTTGCCTGAGGACAGGCAAGGACTTCAGTGTGGGGGTATGTTGGTCCCCGGTTATGATGCACTATGAGTTTCATAGTTTAGTTGAAGTCTGAGAAAGAAGAGAAGGAGTTTCAATTGTTTCTCTGTTTGAGCCAGGAGATTCCTGCATAGAGTGCAGTCAAATTCATCCGCATAGAGTGCGTTGATGAGGCTCAACAGTTAAACTCTTATTCTCGTTCACCCAGAAATTGATTGGGTTTAATAGAGTCGTGCAAAAGAAGTGCAGGATGAATTTGAAGTCTCAGTGGCTAGTCTAAGTAAAGAGTAGGCATGGATTACTATGGCTGCAAGTGCCCAAAGTATGGAGGACTCAACACTTTGAGAGTTGTTGAAGGTCGAGCGCGAGCAGTGGGTGCAAAGTCTCTGAGGGAGTCGGAGTTGATAAGCTCAGGAGGAATAGTTCCTTCGTGAGTCCTGGGAGAAGGACCCAGGAAAAGGTTCGAGCCAGAAAAAGCTTTGAAGCGAAAGATTTACTCAGGGAGGAGAAATCGACAACCAGTCTTGTAAAGGAGAATCCGCAAAAACCTGCCGACCGTCATATCTAGGAGAAGTTGCGCGGGAGTTAGCCTTTAGGTGCAGGAAGAAAGAGTTGAGGGCCATCGGAATTCGACTATCGGGTTTTACGGAGGCCAGAGTTTCACACCCATTGAAATCGTGATTGGTGATTTCCCGAAGTCATTGGAGCCGTCGATCACTGCGAGGACATGTGGCATAGGATCTGGAGGAGTCGGGATTCGGCGTATCGGGAGTTAGAGAACCTAGCAGTTGGAACGAAAGTTTCGATGTCGCGATTTGCGATATCCCGCGAGGATCACCACCGTTGATCGCAGGGACGCGTGTCGGGAAATCCCATCATATCGGGGTTCAGAGAATCGGGGTTCTCGACAAGTGAGAACTCTTGTAGGATGGATCCGCGATCCACGAAATCCCAAAGGTGACATGGCAGCGTGGGACCCTAGAAGCTAGTGGAATACAAGTGGCGTTGTATCGGGGAATTGGTACATCGATACTCGGGGTTTGAAAATTCAGAGCGTTGATATCGCGAGTAGCGATATCCCGAAGGAGAAATCCCCGACAGGCGTGAGAACGATGACCTTTGACCCATCGGGGTTCGGGTTTCTGATTTTCACAAAGTGCTTGCTCGTAAACTTTCCGATAACGTGAAGCCCAATTTCCCAAGGAGACTGCGGGAGATCGTTAGAGTATCCTGTGGGTGACCTAAGGTCCCGATACGATATTTGGAGGGCATATTAGCTCTTCAAGCCTGAGTGAAAAAGAAGGTCCTGTTGAGAGCGGTTGGACCATGAGGGTCACGATTGCACCAAGTGGTATCAGAGCGGGTATATCTTTGCTTTCTGTAGCAGAGAAGGAGAAGAGAAGACATCATGCCACTGAGGAGGGAGAGGCAGTCACCTAATTGAGAAGACAGGGATGCTCGAAGAAGAGGGAGGCCAGTAGGAAATCCAGAAATGGAGCGCCAAATGAGAGATCTCCGAGCAAGGCTTGAGGAGATGGAGACAATGCAGAGACGCAGAGTCGGCGCTGGAGAGTTCAGTGATTCCAAGGTGGAAGAGGAAGCTGGACATGATGAAGGAGAGGTCACAGCAGAGGATGCTTCGACTGAGTGATTAATCAAAGCTATCGCCAGGATGAGTTCGAAGACGAAAATGGACATTCCCGTCTATGAGGGGAATCTAGATGCAGAAGAGTTGCTGGATTGGATCTGAGCTCTTGACACCTACTTCGATTATGAGGATATCGAAGAGGACAAGAAGATAAGGCATGCTGTTACGAAGTTGAAAGGACATGCAGCCTTATGGTGGGACGAGCTACAGGCAGATAGGCGTTCCAAGGGGAAACAAAAGATCAAGAGCTGGGATAGGATGATCATGAAGATGAAAGCGAAATTCATTCCGAGAGATTATCAGATCACTCATTTCAGGCGAATGCAGAACCTGAGATAGAAGTTGATGACGATGAAGGAGTACACCGAGGAGTTTTACAGACTCAATATCAGAGCAGGTCATTGGGAGAGCGATGATGAGAAGGTGGCGAGATATCTGAATGGTCTGAGGTATGACATTCAGGATGAAATGAGCATGGTTACCATCCGAACAGTTGAGGATGCGTACCAGATGGCTCTAAAAGCTGAGGAGAAGCTGATCCATAAGCAGGGACAGCGAGGGCGAGGCAGGAGTCAGCCCGGAAGCAAGGCAGTTGCTCAGGACAAATACCAGAAGCCTAAGGAGGAGTGGAAGAAACCTCAGGGTAAACTTGAAAGAGGTGGAACCTCACAGAGGCAGCAATATGCTAAGCCGAGGAGGCAACATACCGAACAGGGTGGCGGTTATGCTGATGCCAACACATTTACTCATGCCAGAGGTAAAGGTAGAGGTAGAGGAGGAATCATCACATGTTTTACATGTGGGAAGGATGGACATAAATCCATTGACTGTCCAGACAGGAAAATGGACAGAGGAGAATCTCACATCACTGAGGCGCAGAGGCGTGATGTTGAGGATGAGGACACCGGAAGTGGGAAGTCACTAACGGTGCATAAAGTCCTTTTGACACCCGAGAAAGAGGTGGAGGACACAACTTAGAGAACCAGACTGTTCAGGACCACATGCAAGACCAAGGGCTGGAAATGCAAGGTCATAGTGGACAGCGGAAGCACAGATAATCTCGTTTCAACCGAGATGGTGGAAAAGCCGGAGCTGGAGACGACTGATCACCTGAGCCCATACAAAGTATCATGGATGCAGAAGGGAAATCAGGTGAGTGTCACTAAACAATGTTTAGTTTATTTTAAAATGGGTGAATATAAAGATAAAGTTCTATGTGATGTCATTCCCATGGATGTCTGTCATGTATTGTTGGGTAGACCATGGAAGTATGACCGAAAGGTTGTTCATGATGGGAGGATGAACACATACACCTTAGAGAAGGATGGGATGACCCATAAGTTGCTTCCGATAAAGGAGAAAGAAGTAAAGCTGGAAGTGAGCAGTGCCATACTTCTCATGAGTGGGAAGGAACTTCTCACAGAGATGGAGAAGAAGGAAGATCCACAATTCTTTGTGGTGAGGAAACCGAGAATTGTCCTGACTAGCACAAGAGTGGATGACTTGCCAGATGAGATTCATGAACTACTGGGAGAGTTCACTGATATCATTATGGACGAACTACCTCATTCATTGCCACTGATGAGGAGTGTGAGTCACTATATTGACCTCATACCGGGAGCAAGTTTGCCGAATAAAGCAACATATAGGTTGACACCCCAAGAAAATGAGGAGGTCAAAAGACAGGTACAGGATCTGCTAGAAAAGGGACTGGTCAGGGAGAGTCTCAGTCCATGTGCTGTTCCGACAGTACTAAGTCCGAAGAAGGATGGAGGCTGGAGAATGTGTACAGACTCTAGGGCGATAAACAAAATTACCATCAGGTACAGATTTCCACTGCCAAGAATGGATGATCTGATGGATTGCCTGAGTGGGGCAAATTATTTTTCGAATATTGATCTGAAGAGCGGATATCATCAGATTCGCATGAGAGAAGGTGATGAGTGGAAAACAACATTCAAAACAAATGAGGGTTTGTATGAATGGCTGGTCATGCCGTTTGGTTTGAAAAATGCGCCGAGCACATTCACGAGGCTGATGAATGAAGTCATGCGGGAATTGATTGGCAAGTTTGTGGTCGTGTATCTGGATGATATACCGATTTTCAGTAAGACCAAGGATGAACATTTGAAACATTTGGAAATTGTGATGAGGAAGCTACAACAGGAGAAGCTGTTGATAAATTTGAAGAAGTGCTCATTTTTGCAGACATAGATCATTTATTTGGGTTTTGTTATCTCAGCGAATGAGCTGAAGATGGATCCGGAGAAAGTGGAAGTGATCAAGAATTGGCTATCACCGAGGAACGTTTTAGAGGTGAGGAGTTTTCATGGTTTGGCTAGTTTCTATAGGAAATTCATTAGGAATTTCAGTGGAATTAGCGCAACAATGATGGACACCGTGAAAAAATGACATAAAGTTTTTCATTAGACAATAGAGGCTAAGAGGAGCTTCAATCTGTTGAAGCGGAAGATAACAAAGCAACCAATTTTGGTGTTGCCTGATTTCCAGAAGACATTTCAAGTGAAATGTGATGCGAGAGGATATGCCGTAGGAGGGGTCTTAAGTCAAGATGACAGGCCAGTTGCATATTTCAGCGAGAAGCTGGATGAAGCGAAGCTGAAATACTCCACATATGATAAAGAGTTTTATGCCATCATACAAGCATTAAAGAAGTGGAGGCATTACTTGATACCCAGAGAATTTGTTCTGTACAGTGATAATCATGCATTGCAGTTTGTGAGTCAATAAGATAAGTTGAACCAGAAGCATGCAAAATGGGTAGAGTACATGCAAAATTTCACGTTTGTGATCAAACACATTTTAGGGACTGCTAACAAAGTAGCCGATGCTTTGAGCAAGAAATGTTTGCTGTTGCAGGAGTTCGGAGTCAAAACATTGGGTTTTGAAAATCTAAAAGATATGTATGTAGGTGATGCATATTTCGGAGAAGCATACGAGGCAGCTGAGAATCCATTTCTCAGGGATCGGAGTCCATGGATAGATTTCATGATCCAGGAAGGATTGCTGTGTAGAGGCAATCAGCTATGTATTCCAAATTGCTCCATGAGGGAGAATTTGGTGAGGAAAAAGCATAGTGGAGGCTTAGCAGGTCATTTTGGACATGACAAGACATTCGTGAAGCTGAGAGAATCGTATTTTTGGCTAGGCATGCTAGCCGATGTTAAACGATTTGTTGAACGATGTAGGATTTGTCAACATTCGAAGGGCCGAAAGAAGAATGCCGGGTTTTATCAGCCATTACCCATACCCGAGAGGCCATGGGAGGCGATCAACATGGATTTTGTTCTAGGATTGCTGAGGACACAGAGAGGGGTTGATTCCATATTTGTGTTGGTGGACAGGTTTTCAAAGATGGAACATTTTATTCCATGTCAAAAGACCACCAATGCGACGCGCATCGCAAACTTGTTTTTCAAAGAAATCGTCAGATTGCATGGATTGTCGAGAAGCATAGTCTCGGACAGGGATACAAAATTCATAGGTCATTTTTGGAGGACACTATGGAAGAAGCTGGGAACTAACTTGGCATTTAGTTCAGCATACCATACGCAGACAGACGGACAGACAGAGGTGGTCAACATAAGCCTTGGAGACTTGCTGAGGAGCTTGGTAATGGAGCACCATACCAGCTGGGATAATATGTTTCCACAGGCAGAGTTTGCGTACAATGATTTTATGAATCGGAGTACAGGAAAAAGCCCATTCCAGATTTTATATGGGACACAACCGAGGGGAGTTTTTGAACTCAGGGAGTTAGAACATGTTACAACTAGCAGTGCTAGAGCTGAAGAGTTCGTTGAGGTGATGCAAGAACTTCACAGTCAAGTGAAGCAACGACTGATGAAATCAAATCAAGAGTATAAGCGCAGAGCCGATCAACGGAAGAGACAACTTCAGTTTGAAGTTGGTGATGTGGTTCTTGCACACTTGAGGAAGGAAAGGTTCCGAAGGGGAACATACAATAAACTCAAGATGAAGAAAATCAGATCGTGTAGAGTCCTGAAGAAATTTGGAGAGAATGCTTATGAGATTGAATTGCCGGATGGCATCGGGATATCTTTGATTTTTAATGTTTCGGATTTATACCCATACAGGGCTGGAAAAGCAGAAACTGGAACTGAGGAACCAATAATCCAGTGGCAGAAGCAGTTACCATTAGTAGAAAATCCGCAGATGGAATGCATACTGGATAAGCGAGTGGGTAAGAAAACCAAACAAAAGCAATATTTTGAATATGTGGTAAAATGGAAGAATCACCCAGTGGAGGATGCGAGCTGGGAGACAGACGCAGTGATTCAAAAGCATGGGAACAACATGTAGAAACTCATGGATAGGAGCCCATGAAGATTTTCAAGCCGAGGAGTATGATGCAGGAGCATCGCTCACTCATCAAGCGAGCCAGCGCGTGGAGCAGAAAAGACAGCTGGACAACGCCATCACCAAAATTTTGAAACACCTTGAAACTGTTGCACAAGACATTAATGTATTGATGTGATGAAGCGCACTTTGTATATTGTAAATGGACCTTGAGCCTTTATGCTCACATCCTTAGTAGATAAGAAGGCATTTAATAGATTCAATGCAGGTAGATAGAATAGTTAAGGCTAGATTTGATAGTTGTAGAATTCGAGAGGGAAAACTGAATATAGGCACCCTCCTTTGTATCATTGTAACAGTAGTATTCATTCAGGAGCAAGAAGAGAAGAGAAAGAAGGGAACTTGTGGAGAACACCCATGTACAGATTGAATTAATAGAAGAGAATCTTTGATTCAATTTCATGGTTTGTGTTGTTTTCTCTGTGTTGATATTATGCTCATGAATGTTTTCTTTCTGTCATGCATTTGCTTGGGATATGCTGTGTATGTAGTTTCATAGTTTAGTTGAAGTCTGAGAAAGAAGAGAATGAGTTTCAATTGTTTCTCTGTTTGAGATAGGAGATTCCTGCATAGAGTGCAGTCGAATTCATTCGCATAGAGTGCGTTGATGAGGCTCAACAGTTAAACTCTTATTCTCGTTCACCCAGAAATTGATTGGGTTTAATAGAGTCATGCAGAAGAAGTGCAAGCTGAATTTGAAGTCTCAGTGGCTAGTCTAAGTAAAGAGTAGGCAGGGATTACTGTGGCTGCAAGTGCCCAAAGTCTGGAGGACTCAACACTTTGAGAGTTGTTGAAGGTCAAGCGCGAGCAGTGGGTGCAAAGTCTCTGAGGGAGTCAGAGTTGACAAGCTCAGGAGGAATAGTTCCTTCGTGAGTCTCGGGAGAAGGACCTAGAAAAAGGTTCGAGCCAGAAAAAGCTTTGAAGTGGAAGATTTACTCAGGGAGGAGAAATCGACGACCGGTCTTGCAGGGGAGAATCCGGGAAAACCTGTCGACCGACAGATCTGGGAGAAGTTGCACGGGAGTTAGCCTTTAGGTGCAGGAAGAAAGAATCGAGGGCCATCGAAATTTGGCAACGGGTTTTACGGAGGCCAGAGTTTTGCACCCGTTGAAATCACGATTGGCAATTTCCCAAAGTCGTTGGAGCCGTCGATCACCGCGAAGACACGTGGCATAGGATCCGGAGGAGTCGGGATTCGGCCTATCGGGAGTTAGAGCACCTAGCAGTTGGAACGGAAGTTTCGATGTCGCGATTCGCGATATCCCATGAGGATCACCACCGTTGATCGCAGGGACGCGTGTCGAGAAATCCCATCATATCGGGGTTCGAAGAATCAGGGTTCTCGACAAGCGAGAACTCTTGTAGGACGGATCCGCGATCCGCGAAATATCGAAGGTGACGTGGCAGCGTGGGACCCCGGAAGCTAGTGGAATACAGGTGGCGCTGTATCGGGGAATCAGTACATCGGTACTTAGGGTTTGAAAATTCAGAGCATTGATATCGTGAGTAGCGATGTCCCGAAGGGGAAATCCCCGACAGGCGTGAGAACGTTGACCTTTGACCCATCGGGGTTCGGGGTTCTGATTTGCACAAAGTGCTTTCTCGTAAACTTTGCGATAACGCGAAGCCCAATTTCCCGAGGAGACTGCGGGAGATCGCTAGAGTATCCTATGGGTGACCTAAGGTCCCGATACGGGATTTGGAGGGAATATTATCTCTTCGGTCTTGAGTGAAAAAGAAGGTCCTGTTGAGAGCGGTTGGACTGTGAGGGTCACGATTGCACCATTACAGTTTTGAATTAGGTTTCAATTTTTTAGTTTTTGAGGGCGTAAATTAGAAATTTTGATGTATGCGGGATGGATTTGTTAGGTCGCGTATATGAAGAGGTATACACTACTGTGTGAACCATAGGGATCATGTATTAATCCCTACACATGACTGTATGCAAGGAAGCCGCATACATGTACGCAAATGGCCAAAAAGAAGGGTTCTAACTCAAAATTTGATTTGTCTTTTGCAGAATGGTCCTTGAATGGAAAGAGAGAGAGAGCATGAGGAGGAAGATGCAGCTATGGATCAAGATCCAGTGGCTCAAGTGGCTCTAAAAATATGTGGCTTGTACAAATTTTGGGCTCTCAAAGGAATGAGGGCCCAAGTGAGGTTGTTGGAGATGTTGGTGGGTTACTAGGATCCTGATAGCTAAAGTTTTATCCTCAATGGACATCCATTGAGGATCGAAGTAGAGGACATCTACTTATTAACTGGTCTATCACGCCAAGGAGAGGTTGTAAACCTCAAGTCATGTGGAGCAAGGAGTTGGATGAAGATCGAGGAGTATATTGATGCCCACTGTGTAGCGGGGACTCCCAAGGTGGGGAGTCAAGTCCCTATCCGGGCAATAAATAACCTCAACCTAAAGATCATCGTGCTTATATTGACCATGATTATTGGTTTGGCTTAATTGCACCAGGCATCGAGGCCGCTCATGTTTTACATAGTAGAGTGTGGGATACCCACTATCTATGACTGATGTACCTCACTGCTGACCAATATGAAAGGTCAGTTGACAGAGTGCAAGCAGGGGAGTAAGAGAAACCCTGGGTTTGCCTCTATTCTTTGCAGCTTCTTTTTTGAGCAAGTTATAGGTCTAGGACCTAGAGTGGAGATCCTTCCTAGAGGACCACACGATCCAACTATGGCATGGTGGATCGAGGTCATGAGACGACAGGGGGGAGGTAGGGTGTAAACACCTTACAATGATGATTTTTTCTTCTAGTGGCGGCAGCAAGTCATTTCTCTGGATGACTATCCCTATGCGGGGATCAATTTCATAGGAGATCCATATATGCCACTTCCACCAGGGGCCGCCTACGGTGACATAGGTAAAATGTTTTTTAAATATTTCATTTTCTTTGTATTTTAATATTTAAGGAACAAAAATATTTTTTTGGATGGTGCTTACATACTAACTAGACATTTGTGTAATCACAGACATGGGTCCACGACGGCCAAAGGGACTCCGTCGACATAGATGGAGGAAACAGGGAGATGAGGCAGTAGGAGGAGAAGCGAAGAGAGTTCTACAAAACATGTAGGGCAACCTGTCTCGTTTGACACAGAGGATTCCAATGGTTCAGGTAGAGGATCTACCTGAAGCCATGCAACGATAGGTGGTTGGTGTACCTAGAGCATGGGTATGACTCTTTCGACATCTCGCAAATTCCGTGGTTTTCTACCATGACACACACCCGACACCACAGGCGTAGGTGTTGTGGGATATGTATACCGACTGTATATGTGTATTGAGGGTTTTAGCCCCAATTTTGTAATATAAACACCATATTTTGAAATATATAAAAAGGGATCTTCGACTTTACTTATATCTTACAATGTGTACATTGATGTGACAATTTTCTTTGTTTTATTAATGTGACAAATGCTAATCTAAGATGTAATTAGCATAGGCATCATATACATAATTAGAATTCCTAGGAATGTGATAATATGTAATAAAATCAAATTGTTGTTCTAAAAGACGTACCCGTAGGAATCGACGGAGTAAAGTAGGATCACGCACATGGTAACGACCATTCAACTGACATACTACTAATTGGGAATCTAGGCGAACTTCTAAAGATCGAATACCATGCTAGATAACATCACGCAAAAGTTCTATGATGATGCTATATTCGGCCACATTATTCATGGATGGCCCTAGGCATACACCACCTGAAGACACCAGGAGACCCTCAGGTGAGTAAACTACCCAAGCGGTGGAAGCCAAGTTCCGTGTATGATGACTGGCTCCATCTACGAATCCTAGGTAGACCGAAGACTATGTTGACATCTACCAACAAAGGGAAAACTCAATAAGAAAGTAAAATATAAAAGAAAATGAGAACAAAGATGTATATACACTAAATTTACATTAGTATACAAAGAGTTCTGCCCAAGTCTAGGGCTCAAGCATAGTACCTTTTCAAGTAGAGCCCATTTCTCGGCTCGACCAACTTATTCCCTTCATAATATTCTAATTCATAGGCTCCTTTTTCTAGGACACGTCGGACGATGTAAGGACCATGCCACATGGGTTTAAACTTGCCTTCCCCTAGCGGTTCTTTGGATTGATCATACAAGAGGACCAAGTCACCCTCAACATACAATCAGGGATAGACAGACTTGTTGTACTGAACCTTGACAAGTTTCTTATTCACCTCAATGGCTGTAAAGGTGTCCCAATGCTACTTGTCAAGACTCTTTAAGTGCACAAAGCGTCGCTCTAAATATGAAGTGTCAGCTAGGAGCTCGACTTCCAAGTTGAGAGAATGGATTTCACATTCAACATGAAGGATCGACTCCACACCATGCACTAAATGGAAAGGGGAAAAACCAGTGGCAGTCTTAACCGAGGTTCAATATGCCCAAAGAGCGGGATATAGCATGATATGCCAATTGGAATTACTCCGACTGATAGTTTTTTGCAAAATGGTCTTGAGAGACTTGTTGATGGCCTCTAGCCCATTTTCCTGGGGGTAATAAGGATATGAATGACCATGTCGAAACCCCAACTTAGATGCTAGTTCTACCATCATTTCATTATGAAATTGACTACCATGATCAATGACAATCTCACTCAGGATACCGAACCGGGTGATAATTTGGTTGAACACGAAGAAGGCTACAGTCTTCCCATCATATTTTATGGTAGGCATGGCTTTGACCCACTTAGTAAAGTAGTCGACGACCACGATAATGTGTTGATTCTCCCCAACCAAAGTTGGGTTGCAATTGATGAAATCTACCCCCAACTTGGTGAAGGTATTGATGGTAATGACTAGGTGAAGAGGGGCTGGATGCGAGGGAATTTTTTGAGTAAACACCTGGCAGGGGTGACACTTCTTAACCACTTCTATACAATATTTAAAGATATTAGGCCAAAAATAACCAGATCGCAATATTTTTTGGGTTGTCGCAAGCCCGGATAGGTGACCACCACAAGCCCCTTTGTGGCAATCGTTTAGGACCGACTCGGCTTCCTTGTGAGTCAAGCAATAACGCAAGATATCATCTATTCCTTGGTGATACAAAGTGTCACCGACAATGGTATACTTTTTGGATTGGTATCCAATACGTCGTCGATCATCTCGCGAGAGATGTTGAGTGAAATTCAAGGTTTGAAGATATAAAACAATGTCTCCATACCAGGGGTCGGATGAAGAGACAAGGAAAATGTGTTCATCTGCAAACAAATCAACATGGATAACATCCTCGTCTAATCATGGAAAATTGGATATTAACTCTGTGAAAACTAGTTATTTCTTGGACTTGGCCGAAGCGAAGTCGATATCAAACTCTTGTAAGATGACAATCCATTTATTATATTTCCCCCCTATGATACGCCTAGTAAGGACGTATTGAAATGGATTGACATTGACAACCACCGTAGTCTTGCAAAGTAATATATAGTGACGTAAGCATTGGACTACGTGAACATCAACCAAAGCTAGCTTTTCAACGTGAGAGTAATTAAGCTTAGGACCAACTAAATTTTGACTGAGATAGTAGATGACGTGCTCATGGAGCTCATCATCCTCCTGAACTAGAAACATACCAATCGTCTCTTCAGATGCAGCGATATAAAACAAGTAATCTCTACTGTAATCAGGAGACTTCAATAGAGGGGCCAATACTAAGGCTTTCTTCAAAGCATCGAAAGACTCCTGGGCTCGCTCATCCTAGATAAAATGGGTGTCTTTATTCAAGAGGCGAATGAAAGCCTTAGTGATATTGGCATAATTCACTATGAACCGATGTAGAAAGTTAGCTTTCCCCTGTAAACCTTGAAGTTTTCTAATTGTGCGCGGGGGAGGCAACTAAATTATTGCCTCAAATACGAGAGATATCAATCGTGACAGTAGGATAAATACTCGCCATGTTTCCTTCGGCATAAATGCTGTGCATATCAAGTGAAACTATGGGATGACCGACTATCTCACTCAAGGTAGACCGAAAATCATCTTGCTCGATTCTTTCAATACTTGGGAGAAAATAAGATCGATGATGCATATCATCCCAAGGTCTCTCAGAACCATTCATGGATTTGAGGATGGCTTCATCCGAAGGAAAAATCTCTTCTAAGGAATCATGCGAATAAGACAATGAGGTGGCCCATATTGGCCTAAGAATAGGATCCACCTCGTCCGTTTGCGAGCTAACATGATCGGGATCGGCGGAAGAGTCAAGAACAACTTGATACCCAATCTCTGTTGCCAATAGTGGCATAGCCATGCCAACATGTGATTGACCTTCGTACGATGAAATCAGAGAAGGTAGGGTCCATGGATCACTAAGATAGGAAGTGCGGAAAGGAATGGACCTCCTTTCTTAAGCAAGCCTACTAGACATGACGTAAATGTGGTGAATCGATGCTGAGAAGTCGAAAGTACCCATGAGGGAAGAAAACATTCCGACACCAATATTGTCAGTTGCTGGCTGAGAATTGTCGATCATAGGGATCGACTGTCCAACAGATGTGTTAGGACTAGAGTACACAAAGGATAACTGGTCGATGGTCACAATATTCCCTTGATGAGGAAAACAAAGTGTACGAAAGATGAACGGTACGAAAACGACCATAACATAGGTCCAATTGCGACCTAGTAATAGGTTATAATAAAGAGGCGCATTAACTACCTCTACCTCCACCTCTACCGTCTTCCCACCTAACTGGATCGGAAAGGCAGGGAGAATACCATGAGGGTGAAAGGAATGACCATCAAATGTAGTCAACATGTTTTATGACTTGGAAATGGTTGGAGAACTGAGAGATTTCCAACAAACTAGGGACATCACGCAGGTGGCAACACCTTCATCAACAACCACATGTTTAATGGTATACTTGGAATACTCCACATGGATTTGGAAAGCCACATGGTAAGGTAAGCGAGGCTTCAAATCCATGACATCAACTTGATAAATTTTGAGCCACTAGGTTCAAGATCTCCTAAGGCATAGATTAAGGCATTCCTCTGTGAGGGACATATCTGGAGTACCTCCAAAGATGACATCGCACAAGGGGTTTGGCCCAAGTCCTCAACAATAGAGTAGTTCTAGGTGGCTCTAGCATTAGGATTGTGGGTAGTGTGCTTAAGTACTCCTTTCGGAATATGAGGCGGTGGCTCTAATTTCTCGATATGTAAGTTCATCTCTTGAGGAGGAGGGGGAGCTTCTAGACTAGAGTTAGCTTGAGAAGAGCTACAATCTTGAGAGCGGGTGGCTATATCAATTTTTGCATCAACCATGTTGATACATATGCGATCGCCATCTTGCGGTGGTGGGTTTTGACTCCCACCGACCACATTTCTGGCATTTGAATATCTCAAGGCTAAGTGATGGTTATGTGGGAATGGATTTGTCAACACAGTGGGCAGTAGATTCAAAAGCCTCGCAACCTCTGTGAGTTTGGGGCATAAATGTGTAAGGTTGTCATCGGTACAAAGTTTACAAGGAAACTTTACCTTACATTTCTCTTTATTTCCCTCTCCAACATTATCATTCTGCTTCCCATTATTATATTTGTCCTTGGTTTGTTACCATTTTTCCCAACCTTACGATTGTTTCGACCTTTCCTTTTATTCCCATCTGGTTGCTGGTCACCATTTGGGTTTTTTGACGATTGCACGGAATGTACATCCGTCGACTGGGTGTGTTTGGAGGATACAGATGAAGCTGTTCCTCTAGAAGACTTCATCGCCAAGTCTATGGAATTTACATTGGCATACCCTACAATGCCATCGACATGAGGTCCATGTTTTTTCCTAGGATTGTAATTTGACCGTGGTGCTTATGGAAGAAGTTGATATGACATCCTAGACTGAGAATATATTAAATCTAACTACTGGGCTCTAAAGATAGCTTCTTCTTTATTGGAGACCCCAGAGGTAGCAACATCCTTTGAGATAGGAGGGTGTAAATACTTTAGGAACCATTCTAGGAGAAAGTCTGGGGGTATAGGGGTCTTAATCAACCGCCTCCGTCTACTCCACTCTTGGATATGATCTGAGATATGAGTGGCAGTGTCCTAGCATAAAGTTGAAAAAAGTTTGAGGCCAACATCATAACGAATGGGCAATTGAAAGTGGTTGAGAAATACCATCACCAACTGATTAAATGACCCATATGTCCCCCTAGGTAGCTCAATATACCATTGTGAAGAAACTCTAATGAGAGTGCATTGAAACAATCATAATATAATAGAATCATGGTTTAGGGAATTCGATGAGCACCAAAGGTGAAAGGTAGTGACGTGATAACAAAGATCCTATCCATAATTACCTTCAAACTTTGGAATGTCTGAAGGAAGTTTGGTGGGGACGGGGGGCCATGTGGGATCATGACTCACCAGGACGTTCATTAACTTAGACAAGTCTGGCAGATTGAGCGTGTCCAGAAAAGGGAGATGGGGTTGTGACATTGGGTCCCAACCTCCCACAAAAGATTGTTCTTGCGGAACTGCAACCCATCCAGGATTCTGGTGAGAACCATATCCCTGTCCGGGATTATAAGGCCCTCCTCCAGGATGATTCGTATAAGATGGGTTGGGAATCATTCCAACAGGAATGTTTTGATAAAGATTATGAAAATTGCTCCCAACCTGATTAGATCCGGGTTGGGGGTTTCCCAAAGTGTAAGACTGACCTCCTCCAGGTGGGAACCTGGAGGATTGAAGTGGATTCGTCATGCCAAAAGTATTGGTCAGAATCAACACCGATGAGGTAGGGATATAGGGTGGAACTTGTCCACCAGCTGGGTTGTTCCATTCAACTATAGAAGGATTAGACCCAGGTTTGAGAACATGGACACTTCCTACATTAGGATTCATTTGGGGGATATGAGAACCACTAAATAGAAAAGGAGTGTAAGGAGCTGTAGTGCCCCCAAGTCCAAGTCTAGCATTAGGGCTAGTAGCTGGTATGGAAGTCAAAAACTGCAAAGTGAAGTTAGTCATACCATAAGAAAAATGACTAGAAGCCATAGGGATGGACTGAACATTGTAACTCAATGAGTGACCAAAACCCCCAAAAGGGTTTGAGGCAAGAGATGAAGCATTAACTACAGGCTGAGACATAGTACCAGTATAAGCCTTCGACACTACAATTGAAGCGGCTGCAAGAGTCAAAGGGGTGCCATTAACTATAGTGGGTATGGGAGTCAAAGAACTCCCAGTGTTCTGAAGACTAGACTTAGTACTCATATTTGTGGAACCACAAGTCTGAAAGGTGGATGTGTGTGTACCATGCCTAAAAATTCTCTGCCTTTTAGAAGGTAAGAACTCGAAAACCGGTGGTAACTGTAACAACTGACAGGACCGATGAGGAAGTTGGTCTGACTCCATGACGACTTATGACTCTACAAAAAAAAACAAAATATATCCTAAGGCCAACTAGTAGTCAAAGAGCATACCAAAAATTTAAACGACCAATATGCATGCAAACGAGCTAAAGTGGTTGAGTGGCCTCCCTCGCTAAAGAAGGTATGCCTTGTCCAAGAGGGACTTGAGACTCCCTGCTAAATTTTGGAGGTAACATAATTTGTTATAGGGGCCCTCGTGGGATTAACAACCAATCGGTCAGATCCCCCCGGAGAGGAAATCCTCCATAAAGTCTATGTGCTGTCCGAACCCTATCTGACCCAGGGTACAAGAAAAATAACCCCTGCAAGTAACCTATGAGATACCTAAGTCAAGAAACTAATAAAGCACTGTATAATCGATGCACACGTGAGTAGTCATAAGTCCATATCACCATATGGGCAGGGTAGCAAAGCCAAAAACCTTGAAAGTACTGCCTCTCAGGGAGGTATGGGCACTAGCAAGATCCCCAAATACGAATAAATCCACATAAATATCTCTAATGCTAGGCGAGTATCCATGGGTTATCCCTTTAACTAACTTCCCGCAACCTCGTGATTAACTCCGGTGTGAGCAGAGCCTCTTGATTTTACCAATTATATAATGGACTTCTCAACTCCCTGTCTCAGACACATATGTTGATTTAATTTCCTTGGAGAAGTTTACTCACAAAAGCCTATTCCAAGGCACTAAATCCTAGACTAGTTTGTGCACCCTAAAAAATAAAATCGTGGCTAATTAATTTTAATTTAAAGCGTAAATTTTATTGGCCGTGATTACTCAAAATGGTATGGAAGTGAAACTCATGATGTTATGACTCTGTAAGAAAATAAATATGAATATAATGGAAAGTCTATATTTAACTTTTTCAATGAATGATATGCGTATAAAAGTAGTGCAATTTTCAATTTCAACTCTGCAATTCAGAAATAAAATGCAATCTTTCACTAAATGCACTAAGCTAATGATAAAGATTCAAAAGACAAAAATGCCAAGAAATTTAAAATGCCTATTTTTTTTTTTATGTATTTTCAATATACTAAAAAATAAAATGCATAGACTGATAAGCAGCCTGATATATAAAATTCTACTGTGTATAAAAGCAATAACTCAATCATAATACCAAGCAACCAAGCAAACAACCCAGAGTACAAGGACAAATCAAAAAATGAAAAACAAAGAGAAAGACTACGCCCAAAAATTCAACTCCAAACAGGTTTCCTGTCGACCCAGAGAATCTCAACAGGCACTACAGAGACCTAAGAAGGCTCAACAATCATCAAATCCCACCCAACAGTCACTAAACCAAGAAAACAAGCAAGGGAAAGTGGTATACACGATTGTTCAGGAGAAAAGTGTGTATATACGCAGTTTGCAGTGAGACAACACGCGTGTATACGTGACTGTCAAGGCAATAGGGTACATACAGGCTTGAAAACAAGGCCAGACAAGGGTACAAAGGATGAAAACTTAGACCCAGAGCGAACATAATCTGTCAAGCGGTGATACGACAAGAAACACAAAGGAAAAAAAGAAAGTCAAGAAGAAAAATTACTTCAACCCTTAGAAGGACGATCTCTTCCCCAGTGGAGTCGCCAATTCTATTAAGAGAGAAAAACTCTCTATGGCCAAGGGTAAACCACAAAAAACATGTATGACTGCAAAAATCGACTCAATTCCAACATATGCTATACAAACTAATGTGCAAGATAAGAAAGAGGCCTACCTTGATCCAACGTTCGATGATGTTCCCCGTTGAGAACTTTGACCCAAATCTTTGTACCTGCAACAAGTTCTTAACAAACAAGCAGAGCAAGTATATAGTGATAATGTAAAACGAGTTAGCACGTCAGATAGCATAATCCATTAATAAACATTGTAAACATTCCCATGGATAATAATCATACATTTACACGATACCAATAGGACAGGAAAGGAGTATTTCTATTAATAAATGATCAGCAAAAGCGAAAACATTACAGATTTCTGTGTCAGCATGGTTCAAAACCAAAAAACCAAGTTCCTTCCAACTAGGTCTCCACCACTTCAATCCTCCACCAAAGGCAAGCTCATAGGAAAGAGACAATGAGGTTCTCTCAACAATAGGGAAAGATATTGGGGGATGAACACTGTGTTCAGACTTGAGGGACAAAGGGATGCAGACTCAATATGAAGTAATTTCTCCAGAGTAACTTTGCTCTCAAAGTTGAATGCTTTCTCCTCTTTTCCATAGCTTGAAATTGTTCTTTTATAGTCTTCAAAGTGAAATTGAAGGGCCGAGTTGGAACATTTCCAGTATGTGGAAGGCCAAGGATTAGAGATCTCCTACTGTGACATAGAAACCCGACTCCATTTTTGTATTTTCTGGCACAAATCCCGATGTACATGGGCTTTAGTGGAGCAACATGCGTATACACATGTTGTATGACAAATAGGGCGCGTATAAGTGGAAAAATATGTATTTTTGACTCTGGATTCATCAAAAAGGGATGAAAAGTCTACATAGGGAAATGGAAAAAGGCCCTCTATGCAAGATAGTAATGGTGAGGCAAATATTTCTATAATAGGGAATTTACCTACTACTTCGAGGATTTCTTGGATAGGGCATCCTGGGGGGGGTTTAGAAAAAATATTGCTGAAAAAACTTTCTCCAAGATTTTCCTTTTCCCTAAAGGAAGTGACCACTTTTCCTTGTTCATCTTTGATTTCCCAGATTGAGTTGAGGTTTCTTTGAAAGTTCACAAATTGATGAAAGTTTTTTTTGTTGTTGTCTCTTTATTTTATCCACAGAGCCCTACTTTTTGTGCGCCATTATTGTTCCTTTGTCTTAAGACATTTGGTACGCTTTTTCTCTAGGTCTCTCAGTTTTGATAACTTATTTTTTGTTAGGGGATCGTCCGCTAGTGATCTTAGAACCATTTCCAAATTCTCTTTAATATCTTGAATGTGTCGGGACCTTTTTTTTTTTGTTTGCTAGTTTGTCCATGACATGCAGGACTAGCTTGTGGCTTGAGAAAATGTGACTCAGGGGCATCTAGGCCGTCAAAATCACTCGGGGATCTCACCCAACCTAAGCCAAACCAACCCTTAACATGGCTAGATTTTTTGTCCTCGCAGATTTCAAACCAGTGACTTAACATCACTGAGTGCCTTAACAACACACTCCGTCACTGACTGTACTACACCTTGGGGACATAATGTGTTGGAACCTTTTGGAATTCTATGTAGGGAGACAATTTTTTATGGTGTTTTTCAATTTTTTGGGATTTTTTGTGAATTGTACCATAAGAGGTTCCTGGTTCAGAGGGGAGAGTTTGTTCCATGAAGAAAGGACCAATTTATTGAAATCTTCCTCTCCCAGCCAAGTTCGGCTGAATTTCAAGGGAGATGGGGGGAGTTGAAACTCGAGGACCAATGAAGTGAGACGGGAAGATCTTCTGAGATTCATCCCACCTCTACTCCATATCTGAAAAAAGCTCCTAAGTTTAGTAGGGCTTCTAAAACTAGGAAGCGTTCGAGTCTCTTTGCAACTTCCTCTTCCCCGGTTATGAAATTCCACCAAGTAGGAGAGAGTTTCACAGGTTCGATGTCCACTAGGTTGGCCTTTTCAAAGAAGGATTGGAAGAAGAGTATTTTCCTATCTTCCTTGAGATGAGCTTCCCAAACCTCCCATAGGGATAGGTTTATATTTAAATCCCCTCCCACCACCAAAATTGGGTACCGAAAAAAACCTGTGGTGACCAAATCCTCCCAGAAGGAGGTCATATTAGCGTAAGGTCCGTAAATATTCACCATCGAGAAGGATAAATTACTATTCTTCTGTTATAGCTTGATAGAGATTGCAAAGCGGGCGATAGAAGAGGAAAAATCTTGGAAATTTTTTCTCCATCTAGTGAGTAGACCGCCAAAGAGACCAGAGGCGTCAATAGTGCTGAAAGAACAATTCCAAAGCCAAGGGATGAAAGTTCTCTGGATTTTTCACCAGAGAACATAGTTTCTTGGATGAGGATGATGTCCAGTTTGAGGCTGTGGATCATTATTTTGAGGGATAGCTTCTTTGGGGCACCCTCTACCCGTCATGCATTGAAAGAGAGGAAGATCATTTATCCCTTGACAATGAGGTTTTTCCTACTTTAAGGGCCCTTGTGATGGTAGCTTGGGTGCCTTTGCATATTTCCACGACTTATTTCTCTTTTTCCTTTGAAATGAGGGATTTACTTCTTGATTGGGACAGAGAGGGAGCATTTAGAAGCATGCTGTTGGAAGAAGGGGCTAAGTCCCAATCTTTTAACCTTAGGGTGTATCCATTTCCCTAGGGAGGGAGGGGAACTTCAGGGAGAGAAGAGGAGGGATGGGAG
>JZKD02S1846282.1:186291-200889 GCA_000966675.3 Picea glauca | reverse complement strand
ATTATATATATAAATGACAAACAATCTTCCCAAATATTGGTATGTTATAGCCTCACAACAAATGAACCAATGTTTGATTTATATCCTTGGGATACCCATGCAATTGTAAATAAAGAATAGAATTCTCTTCAAATTATATCCATTATCATATAGAGTGTGGATTAAAAGTTTCTTGAGAATCTATTATATCTACACATGATAAATGTAGATATTCCAAAATGCACCTTTACATGAGTGAATAAGATAATTACATCTTGTCTTCATGTTTCAACATGGTATAAAAACTACCATATTATTTAGTCTTGTTTACTCTAAAATGTATATCGACTTTACAGCTTCAAGCTTCCAACATGAGCTTATTCTTGGCTCTCCTTTATTAACAACAAAATTATGAAATTTATACTTTAATCCTCCTTCAAGCCTACAATCATCTCAAAGACTTGAGACTTTCATATATATACAAGTTTTGTAAGGTTTTAACCATTTTCCAAAATTTGAGCTAGATGTAGGTAATCCCTTATATTCTTCAAGTACATAAGAGTTTAACTTTAGAGCTATGGTCAAATAAAAACAAAGAGGTCTTAAAGGAAACTGACCATGTTGTTTTTTATATATTTATCATACTTGAATACCGAATCTAAATGTTGCAGGATACCATTCACATGAAGTCTGGGCTTTGTTGTGACTTAGATCAATTGACAAGGATTATAAAAGCTTATGATTTGAGTGATTTTTTTTTTGTTTTCCCAACGTATAATTCAAGTAGTACTTCAATCCTAAACTATGATGTATAATTCCTTATCTTATTTGGGGTATATTATGATTGCACCAAAAAAAGTTTCAAGTGTTATGTTATCCAACTCCTTCAGTGTATGAAAGGTTCCCCCATTATGTTATCCAACTCCTTCATTGTATGAAAGGTTCCCATGTTACATTGTAATATGGCATTTCCATATTACATTGTAATATGGTATACCATATTACAATGTAATATGGAATGCCATATTACATTGTAATATGGTATACCATATTACAATGTAATATGGTTATTACCATATTACATTGTAATATGGCATTCCATATTACATTGTAATATGGTATACCATATTACATTTTAATATGGTATACCATATTACAATGTAATATGGTAATTACCATATCTCGTGTAATTTTTTTTTTTAAAACTTAAAGTCATCATTGCAATATCAATGATAGTTCGTCAGAAACAAATTTTTCATCCCAATTTGCCACGCATTTTCGTTGCTATTGCCATAGATTTTCATCACAAGTTGCCACATTTTTCGTCGTACATACAACATCTATGTCGTAAGTTCTTGGCTTGGCATAAATTTTCGTCGCAATTGCGACGAATTTTCATCTCAAGTTGCCACAGTTTTTCTTCGCACATACAACATCTAGGTTGTAAGTTTTTGGCTTGGCATAAATGAGTGTCACAATTGCGACGAAGTTTCGTCGTAATTGCCACGGTTGTTCGTTGTAATTACGACGAAGTTTTGTCGTAATTGCGATGATGCATAGGGTTAACTGACCTTGATGGTGATGACACATGGAGAGCTAATTTCGTCGATGTTTCCATGCACACCTCATCGTAATTTCCACTGTTGTTCATTGTAATTGTGACAAAGTTTCATCATAATTGCGACGATGCATAGGGTTAACTGACCTTGATGATGATGACACATGGAGAGCTAATTTCGTCGATGTTTCCACGCACACCTGGATCGTGGATATAGCGACGAAAAAAATTCTCGGCTTTCGTGGAAATTGCGACGGATAAGTGTGGCAATATCAACGAAAACCATCGCAAATTTGGTCATATGTATTAGTGATACTATAATTTGGATTGACTCATGATATTATAATATTTTGTAACATTAATGATATGCTTTGATTTTATGGAAAATTTGATGCGTTGATTGTAGTATGTGGATGCACAGGGAACATGCTTGCCAATCAGTCCACATATGGGTAATGGGGTTGTATGGAAGTGTACATGGTACCATTTGGAGTGAAGAAAGAAGATTCCTATTTCCACCTACTAGCACTCCTTTTCCATGACCTGGGTTGAAAAGATAGTGAAACTTTTACTTAAAGGTTGGTTGTTTCCATGCGGGTATGTTGTGGATTTGGTCACTCATGAGGTATAACTAAGGGATGTGCAATAAGGTGATAACCTTATTCCTCAGTTCCCATTAGTCTCTCAACAATGGTGACAAAAGTTGAATTAACAGGGTATCAACAATTGTACCATTTCCCCCACCAATAAAGTGTAATGCTTGAAGGGTATTTATAAGGATGTCACCCTTAAAACTTACAGAAAGGAAATTCTTGAAGGGCATGGAGAAGCATGGAACCCTTGTTATTGGTTACAAGTTATCAAGTATACATTGAAATTTGGTTGATTAAACATATAAAGATGATTTGTTTAGCATGTGCATTTTATTTAATACAAGAAGAATAATAATAATATAGTTTACACATTATAATATAAAGGAAAATATAAATACATGGATAGTAGCATGATTGAACATATAAATTATTAGGTATATCATAATAAAGAGAAATGAATTAATTAACCAAAAGTAATTGATAATATAAATACATATTATAATGTGCATGAAATGGAAATAAAACAATTTTAATTAATTAGAAACTAATTACTAGTGTACCCATAAATCAAGGAGAAGAAAAAGGAACAATGAATTCAAATTCAAATACAATTATGGGAAAATAAAAGTGGGCTTGGACAAGTTAAAGAGAGTTAATAAAAATCTTAAGTAGTAACTACATGCATACTTAAATAGGAAATGAAGAGATCAAGGGGACACCTAAGAGTAAAAATATGGAATGTGGGAGTTGGGTGAAGATAAATCATTATTTTATATTTTTAAATAATTAATTATTTGTGCATGTGAGTGACACATGGGTGGATGAATAACATGTACTTAATAACAATAAATTGTATTTTCACATGAGATGGATAGTGTCTTTATCCACATAACTTATAAAAGGAAGGTTTAAACAAGAGGAAAAACAATATTTTCACCTTAATGCTCGATGGTTGTCATAATACTTAACTTCCTATTGGTGATTGTTAAAGAGTTTGTTCTATTGAAGAGTGTCGTGAAGTGATACTTTTATTCCCAAGCTTAGTGGCTTCACTCTTATTTTACTTGCTATATTGATACCTTCTATATAACTCCATTGCATCTTGGGGGTCATTGGAGAAGGAGAGTATCCATTGGAGTTGATAGGGTGGTCAATCAATGAACTACTTAAAGATAAAAAAGTTGATGTAAGGAAGGATTTGAGCTCGCAAGCCAAGGATTCGACAAATAGGAAAACCCTTATAGAATATTTCCTATTATTTTGGTGAATATTCAATTTGATGAACTTATAATTTGATGATTGTTCACATGGTCAATTGCGCAAGTTGATAAATATTTATTATAATTACAATGTTGTATATTTTTTTATCATTTTAGATTTATTTAAAAAAATATATTAATCTACATAGTTTTATTAGAATAGATATGACACACAATTATTTATTTACACATATGGAAGTTAATGCAATATGGAATACAAAGAGTCAAATCGATCCATTCTCATATTACAAGAGTTTTGTATGGAAATGATTCATTACAACTATCAATCAAAATTCTCAAGTTGCAAATGATATATATGCATATAAATTTAAATTTATTTCAAAATGAGTGGAAATAATTCTCAAGTTGCAAATGATATATATGCATATAATTTTAAATTTATTTCAAAATGAGTGGATAGAAGTTGAACATGCTTATCCTTATGGTTTGCATTTTTTTTGGATATATAATTTTTTAGAAGGAAATTGTTATTATAGTGCACATACCTTATTGTACAAATATTGTTATTATGGTGCACATAACCTATGGTGAACTTCAGAAGAAATATTGTACAAAATTGTATGTTTGAATATTGTTGCAATGTTTTCTTGTTCTACTATTTAATTATTAAAATCTACATATTAATCGAGCTACATGAATGTACTATGGTTATTATTGGGCCATTAAAATATTAATGCAATTTCATTTAAGAAATGTTAGCATTAAATGATGCATTATGAAATCATAGTGTCGATGGCCTATTGTAACACCCTATTTTCCCCAGCTTGTAATTAATAATTAAATAGGATTACCATGCTATGGCATGTGGACAGTGTAAATGTATTATTGTTTATATTGCCAATGACTGACTGTGGGGGTGACGCCTTGAAGTACTGGCCATGATATCACTAGAGGAAAAGAGTGAAAGAACAGTAGAGAGGGTTCATTATGTCAAAATGAACCAAATTCTCTTTGTTAGAAATAAATAAGCCTCATCCTGATCCCAAGGAGAAATCAGTTAATGAAATAAGGACTAGTGATTGAACAATCAACTACCCCCTTAAATGGAAGCATGGAGGGTCTAGCCGAGGAGACAAAAAAACTGTCAACCCAATGTACCACAATGGGCAGTTTTTCCTGCAGATCCATATTGACCCGAGTTTCCTTCTCACATAAGGAACATGAAAAGTACATAACCTTTTGAAGAGGAGAAAGGTGTGAAACATATACACGTGTAGGATATAAGACAAAGGGGGTATGCACTAGGAACGTAATGCATGAACATGAGGAACGCGTAAAGTTATCCAAATTCGAAGGAAGAACTACAAGATAAAATAGTTTTGGTTATGAGAGAAATTGAGGAAATGGATCCCTGAGAACTTGCATAAGACCTGTCCTGAATGCAAGATCGCGAGTTTGATGTTGAGGAAGCATCTAATAAACCTCATTGAGTGCATAACAATGAAAGGATCTCTGAGTAATGGTAGAAATTTTCCTGGTGATATCATGGCTTGGCACGGGGATGGCCAGAGCACTAAGAATGAATTCCTCTAAGCCTATGGCTGGGTGGAAAGGTGAACACCCACAATCAGTTGGTTGGTTGTCGCTTGTAATAGATACATAATTCTTATTCCCTATGCACTTAAATTGGAATGTATGATTTGAATGTTTGTGATGGTGATGATTTGTGCCTCTCGTGAAATTAAATATTAGGATGCCTAACTTCTCTTCTGTAAGCCGTTTCTTTTGAATGGGTGTAAGGTGATGCTACAAGGAAAATCTCTCTATGGCTAGGGTAAACCACAACAGACAGAAATGAATGCATAAATCAACTCTATACCAAAAACATGCTATATAAACCAATATGAAAGTGAGATAAGAAAGAGGCCTACCCTGTCCAGATGTTTGATGAAGTCCACTGTTGAGCACTTTAACCCAAAGCTATATACCTGCAACTAGTTCTCAACAACCAAGCAAAGCAAGCATATGGTGATAATATAAAAGGTTAGCACATGAGATAGCATAATCCATTAATATACATAACAAATACGCCCATGGATAATAAATCAATATATTTGCAAGATATCAATTGGATGGGAAAAGAGTATTTATATTAATAACTGATCAACATAAGTGAAAATATTACAGACTTCCGTGTCGACACGGTTCAGAACTGAGAAACTAAGTTCCTTCTAGATGGGCCTCCACCACTTCAATCCTCCACCAAAGGCAAGCTCATAAGAGAGAAACAATGAGGTTCTCAATCAATAAGGGAAGAGATCAGGGGATGAACACTGTGTTCAAACTTAAAGAACAAAGGGATGAAGACTCAATATGAAGTAAATAATTTATCCAGAGTAACTTTGCTCTCAAAGTTAAATTCTTTCTCCTCTTTCCATAACTTAGAATTGTCCCCTTTATAGCCTTCAAAATGGAACTGAAGGGATGAGTTAGAAAGTTTCCAGTATATGGAAGGACAAGGATCATAGATATCCTGTCGTGACATGGAAACCCAACATTAATTTTCATTTTCTGGCATAAATCCTGATGTACGCGGGCTGTAGTGGAGAAGCCTGCGTATATGCATGCTGTATAGTAGGCAAGATGCATACATGTGGAAAAATATGTATTTTTAGCTCTGGATTTTACAAACAGGGATGATAAGTTTACATAGGGAAATGGAACAAGGACTTCTATGCAAAATTTCATAGGGTGAGGTAAATCTTTCTATAACAGATGTCCCCTAATGTGTGAGGTCAGAGGTGTATCTACGATGGCCGAAATACATTATAAACAACCCAGAAGTGGAGTGATGGGGAACCAACTGGATGAACTAGTTTCTCATTACATACTGCACTGACTTTGCATACATGTCTTCCAATAGAATTACACTACAGATCCATGTGAAATATACCAAACAACTATCTATGGCCATGAATAGGAAAATACAAATGAGGTTACATGCCAAAAAGATATCATAGTCACAAACAAGGCCCAGTAGAACCAGTCTCAAAACCAATATGAAGATATCTGTATACAATGGAGTACAATCTGATCTCCCATGATCACTAAATTCATATAGATACTGGTCCAATTAAAAGAAGCAACATCTTAGGAAAGCTATGGCCACATAGTGATGTCTTCAAGTATTCTACACAATCCGCTAGGGGTGCAAGTCTACATCATGTGAATAAAGGAGTTGAGGTTGAACATAATGAGACATTGTTTGATTACCAATCATTGAGGTATATCATTAACAAACATGAGACAACCTACCGACAATGAAAGTAGGTATCAAGGCACCGAGCACATTCTTACAAGTATGAATAAAGGAGTCGGTGTCGAATACCTGAAGAATCCATTGATCAGGAGACATTGATGTATTCCCAACTGCTGATGGTGAGAGAACTTGCCACTATTGACTACAAGCCTTAAGGTACTCATAAGACTCTAGGTCTCATTTCCAAAATATATTCGCTGAAGTTGATGGAAGGAGACTCATTGAAAGGAGAGAATTAAGGCATCTCTCATCAGTCAACATGAGGTACAAAGTAGGAGATTCATTATTTGGTGGAAATCGGACAAAGAACATGTTCACAAACCAATGACCCTGTGCATATTTCGTGTGTGCCAAGTGCAAGAGGTACACGAAAAAGACCCTCTGAATAACAACCAATGAGGAAAACTACTTACAAAGGCGAGGAAACCACCAATAAGGATAATGGAATCCAAGACATTGCATGAATCCCAATGTTTGAATAGATGTCTTGTCGTCGAACACAAGGGAAACCACCCAGTCAACGACCAATGATGAAATGTCGATTGTTGGGTTCAAGTTTACCTACCAATGATGAAAGTAGGACCAATATGCATTATAGGACTACATTATCATGTGATTCTAAGACAAACTGAGGGTATGGACGACATGCAAAGTCAAGAGTTCTGAGGAGTGGCCGACACAGGTTTATAGACTTCCTTTGAACAAGAGAATGATACATATGGAGGACTCCAACAACATAGACCCAATGATGAAACAATGAGATGTAGGAGGCATCAATAAAACTCTCTATAGGGACTGAAAGAGTAACAAGTCAATAGAGAAGACTCTGTAACGAGATCAGCTTCCTAAGGCCATGCTAAACCCAAAATTATGATGACAAATGAACTCAATAACTTTGTGATTTGTTCAAAGGCGACACAAATTCTACCAATATAAGATAATACTCCCTTCCCGCCCATCTTTTTTTGTTTTTTAATAGACAAATGAATGCTATGATACAGAGGAGAAAACGAGTGCTACAAGTAAGAAAAACTAATTCCATCAGTGGAACATACCTATTCTCAATGCAAGGAGATGCATGCGGGAGATGGACACTCATGGGAATGTTCCCTCCTAGGTATATGGTGTCAAATTGCAAAGGATAAAAACGAGGCTCTACTTGGTTGAGGATGAAAAAATTGTTGAGGAAAACGGTTTATAATGCAAAGAGAGAATCGACTATAGGCTCAATACTGCAAGCAAGGGCATGAGATGCAATCACAACTTAACGCCAAAAAATGTCCCTTTTTATGTCATTTATTCTACTTGGTGTGAAAAAGGGATAAACTTGTGCCAAATAAACGTCCTTTCAAATGCAATTCATGAGTGTGAAAGAGACAAGTTTAGTCGACAATCTTTTATCTTTTGAAAATGATTCAAAAAATATCTTAACTGAGACTCACGACCTTTCAAGTCCAATTTAACGAGTGTGAAAGGGAAAAATTCACTCGAAAATATTTTCTCTTTTTAAAAGATTCGGAAAAGAGCTTAAACAAGACTCGGGGATGTTGTTCTAAGCAACATATAATGGGGGAGGCCAAGGCTCCTATGCAGGACTGCTGTGAAAGGTCAACAACTTATGAAGAGCTGACACAAGATTAGGAAAACCAAAAGCTTTCCAAGTTGAGGGGGATAAAATACTTGCAGAGGTTACCTTATCTACATTATATCGAAGAATTCCATTTATCTGGAAGGGTGTAGAAGAAGGAAGTCGAGGCTCTACAAGATTATTCCAATCAAAGGAAACCACCCTAGGACTTGGAGGGATCATACTCAAAGAGAGTGGAATGCTCCCTAGTGAAGAAGATATGGAACTAGAAATGCTATGGACATGGTCGAAGGACACATCACCCTCCAAAAGAAGAGTGGGATTGACTGAAGATTGCATTGACAATTTCACTTCCTTAGGCTTGTCACTCTTCAAGAGAAGAATGGGATCAACCGAAGATTGCATCGACATGACCACTTATTCAACCATTGGTTGGATAAAATGCGAGACACAAAGTTCAAGAGATGCATCACCCCCCAATATAGGAGTGGTGTTAGTCAAATATTGCATCGACACGACCGCTGGTTGATCAGGATGCGAGACAACAAGGTCAAGGGATGCATCGAACCCTAAAGGAAGAGGGGTGTCAGCTGAATATTGCATCAACATGATTGTTGTATTAACCAAAGAATTTTGGGAAGACAAAGACGACTCATAACCTGAAGGACCCCCAGGAAAGGACCATGCTTCTTTTACCACAGTAATAGAAGGGCACAAACAAGTAAGGTGATCTCCTTTGCAAAGCCTGCAAAGGAACTTGGGATTACATATTACACGTCTAGGCTTCTCAATTGTATGAATTACCCCAACATGAATTGTAGTGGTTGGTGACATTATCCTAGCATGACTTGCAGAGGCTAGTAGAAAATCCCCAACATGACTGGAAGAGGTTGGTGAGGAATCCCCAACATGAATATCAGAGGTTGGTGATGTATGTGTAGTGATGCAGATGCACCCTCTGCCTTAGAAAAGGCCTCTGCATTGACATCTTGGTCTTAAGGATCGTTCTAATTTTACCCTCGAGCCAGAGTGGCTCCTTCGATTCTCCATTGGAATCTCTATAAAAATTGACCCACGGGCCTTTTCTGCTCCTCGCAACCTCTAGGCCCCGATTGTTGTTCTCTTCACGACAGGACAATGGAATTTCGGGTTTCGAGGTTTCAAAATCCCGATGTCACAAATATTTTCCTTTTGTTTCCCGATTTTGCGATCTCCGATATCCCATGATGCTTCACTTCTGCTAGTCCCCTGGGCTAGACTTTTGGGTCCATACGACCTCCCTTCATATGACCGCAGTCTTATCTCTTTACGGGGTTTCAGGCTTTCAAATGCCAAAATGCATGGACACTTTGTCCTTGGAATCCCCGATATCCTGACATGACGTCAGCTAGCCCTACAACAGAACTTTCCACCTTATCGGGATTCCAGACTTCGCGTTTCCGAAATGCGCGAACACTTTTTCCTCAGGATTCCCGATTTTTCGAATCTCGTAATGCCGATAGATGGCTTTCTTTTCGGGAAATTTCCCAAATTCTTATATCTCTGCCACGCGTCCTCCTATGATGGATGGTCCTGATCGCTTCTTGCGATTTCAGAGTTTTCGATGCTGAAATGCTCTGAATTCTTATCCTCGAAACTCCTGAAATGACGATGGACTCCCCTATCTCCACCACATGTCCCAACTGATGAACAATCCTCGATCATTCATGATTCCATGAAGTCAAATGCCTATGTCCTCTTGTCCTCCTGAATCCTGAAAATCTGACATGCAAAATGCCGACGAGCTCTTGATTATCGCCACTTGCCTCAACAAATGGACAGTCCAGATTCAGTCTCAGGATTTTGTGACTTTTGATTCCCCGATGTTTTAGTTCCTTGTCAACTTAAAACCTCGGTAGCCAAAATACCGACGGGTGCTTTGATCTCCACCATGTGTCCCTTCAATATGGATGACCCAGATCAAAATCGGGGTTTTCACCCTAAAGTAACCCAACCTCCTGTCCATAGGACTTTTGATATCTCGAGCTCCAACACCTCGATATCCCGATGCCTTTCAGGACCTTCACTCTATCTGTGAGAGTTTAACCCTTGTGCAACTCCAGTCAAATCCTACGGCTGATGGGATTTCGCAAATCCTCCACGCAGGATTTTTGACTGTTCACTCCTTCCCTTCAATGACTTATCAGGTTTGAATCCTTCTGAAATCTTCCACAACTTCAAAACCTTTCGAGAACCTCCTGCACACACTCCTTGCGACAACCCTTCCAATACTTCAAGTGCTGAACACTTTCGACTTTGCACACTCCTTACAGCAATAGTCTGTCAACAACTCCTCAGGTTTCAAACCTCGAAACTATCTTCAACCTGAGCACACTTTGCACGAATCTTGTGCCCAAATGCACTCCTGAGGAATGAGAACAAAAGCTATCTCTCTTGAGATTTCAGAGACAAACCTCTGAACACTTTGTCGATGCACTCCTTGCGGACAAATTCAACTGCACTCCTTACAGGAACTCTTGATCAAATAGAGAAACAATTGAAACTCATTTCTCTTACTCTCTCTCAGATTTCAGACATTCAACAAGAAATCATTCATACGTAGCATAAAAAAAATTGCATGACAGAAAGAGTAAAACATTCATGAGCATAACATTCAAAAATGCATACAGAGAGAATACATGAACACCATGAGTCTGAATCACAACTTTCTTGTATTAATTCAGAACTTCTGTACATGGAGTCTGCTACACAACTCTCTGCTTCTCCTCTGTTCTCTTGCTCCCATAATCATGTTACAATACACAAGGAGGGTGTCTATATTCTGTTTTCCCTCTCTCATTATAAACTGTCTAATCTACACATTCAATTCTATCTACTTACATTAACTACCATAAATTCCTCCTACCTACTAAGGACGAGAGCAAATCGCTCAAGGTCTAGTTACATTTTACAAGTGCACTTCTTCTTAATGACTTCATTTAAGATTGCACAATAACTTCAAGGTGATTTCAAAATTTGTGCTGGGAGCTTGTCCAGTTGTCCATTGTCTCCACGCTGGCTCGCTTGAGATGCTCCTACATCATACTACCTCGCTTGAAACTTTTCATGGGCTCCTATCCATGAGCTCACGCATGGTGTGTCCATGCCTATGGATCTCTGCTTCATTCTCCTAGCTGGCATCTTCAATTGGATGACCCTTCCACTTAATCAAATAATCGAAATATTTCCTTCGCCTAGTCTTTCTACTCAGTATTTTGTCCAGTATGTACTCCATCTGCGACTTTTCTGCAACTGGCATCTGCTTTCACCACTGCACCTTTGGCTGCTCATTTTCCGTCTCCACTTCCTCAGGTTTATATGGGTACAAATATGAGACATTGAATATCGTAGAAATTTCGATCCCATCGGGTAATTCAATCTCGTAAGCATTTGTCCCAAATTTCTTCAAGACCTTGCATGGTCCGATTTTCTTCATCTTCAGTTTATTATATGTTCCCCTTGGGAACCTTTCCTTTCTCAGATGTGCCAGAATTAAGTCACCAACATCGAATTGAAGTGGTCTTATGTGCTAATTTGCCCTGCGTTTATACTCCTGGCTTGAATTCTGCAATCGCTCCTTCACCTGGCTGTGAAGTTCCTTCATCGCCTCTGTGAAGTCTTATGCACTAGCGCTCCTAGTTCCATTCAGTTCTGTATCCCTCAACTCAGAAATCCCTCTCGGATGTATGCCATAAACAATCTGAAATGGACTCTGCCCTGTGCTTCTGTTAACTGAGTCGTTATACGCAAACTCTGCCTGTGGTAATATGTTGTCCCACTGGCTGTGGTTTTCTGTTACCAATATCCTCAACAAGTCTCCTAGACTTCTGTTCACTGCTTCAGTTTGTCCATCCGTCTGAGGATGATAAGATGAACTAAATGACAAGTTAGTTCCTAGCTTCTTCCACAAAATCCTCCAAAAGTGTCCTACGAACTTCATATCTCTATCTGAAACTATGCTCCTTGGTAAGCCATGAAGTCGAATGACTTCTTTGAAAAACAGGTTCGCAATGTGAGTTGCGTCGCTTGTTTTCTGACATGGAATGAAATGTGCCATCTTAGAAAATCTATCCACCACCACAAAGATTGAGTCAAATCCTCTTTGTGTTCTTGGAAACCCCAATATAAAATCCATGCTGACTGCATCCCACAACCTCTTAGGTATGGGCAATGGTTGATAAAATCCATCATTTTACCTCCTTCCTTTCGAATGTTGACAAATTTTGCATCTGTCCACAAATCTTTTAACTTCTGCTTGCATTCCCGGCCAAAAGTATGACTCATTCAGTTTTGTGAATGTCTTGTCATGACCAAAGTGTCATGACCGAAGTGGCTCTGATACCATCCTGACACAGATGCACCCTCTGCCTCAGCAAATTATCCCTCATGGAGCATTTTGGAATACAAAGTTGATTGCCCTTAAACAACAATCCTTCCTGGATCATGTATTCTTCCCATTTTCTTTTATCTCTAAGAGCTGGATTCTCAACTGCTTCATACACCTCCTTAAAATCTGGATCATCTACGTACATATCCCTGAGATCATCAAAACCCAATGTTTTGACCTTGAACTCGTGCAACAACAAGCACTTCCTGCTCAAAGCATCAACAACTTTGTTAGCAGTACCATAAATATGTTTAATCACAAAAGTGAAATTTTGCATATATTCAACCCATTTTACATGTCTCTGATTCAAATTCTCCTGTTGGGTCACAAACTACAATGTATGATTGTCACTGTATAGGACAAACTCCTTGGGAATCAAGTAATGCCTCCATTTCTTCAATGCCTAGATGATAGCATAGAACTCCTTGTCATATGTGGAGTACTTCACCTTTGCTTCATTCAGCTTCTCATTGAAATATGCTATTGGCCTGTCTTCTTGACTTAAGACTTCCCCTATTGCAAATCCACTTGCATCGCATTTCACTTGAAATGTCTTTCGGAAATCTGGCAACACCAAAATTGGTTGTTCCGTGATTTTCCTCTTCAACAGATTAAAACTCCTTTCAGCCGCTTCTGTCAAGTGAAAATACTTATTTCTTTTCTTCACTGTATCCATCATTGCTGCACCAATTCCACTGAAATTCCTGATGAATTTTTGGTAGAAACTAGCTAATCCATGAAAACTCCTCACCTCAAATATGTTCTTCGGTGATGGCCAATTCTTAATCACTTCCACCTTATCTGGATCCATCCTCAACTTGTCTGCAGATATAACGAATCCAAAATAAATGAGCTCTATCTTCATGAATGAGGATTTCTTCATGTTTATCAACAGCTTTTCCTGTTGTAGCCTCTTCATTACTGTAGCCAAATGTTTCAAGTGTTCAGTCTCTGTTTTGCTGAAAATCAATATATCATCAAGATATACGATAACAAATTTTTCAATGAAATCTTTCAAGACTTCATTCATCAATATCATAAAAGTACTTGGTGCATTTGTTAGCTAAATGGCATAACAAGTCATTCATACAACCCTTCGTTAGTTTTGAAGGTTGTTTTCCATTCATCACCCTCTCTCATGCGAATCTGGTGATAACCACTTTTCAAATCAATCTTCAAAATTTTTTTTGCTCCACTTAAGCAATCCATCAGGTCATCCATCCTTGGCAATGGAAACCTGTACCTGATTGTTATCTTATTAATCGCCCTTGAATCAGTACACATCCTCCAGCCTCCATCTTTCTTTGGACTGAGTACTGTCGGAACAACACATGGACTCAAGCTTTCTCTAACCAACCCTTTATACAATAAATCCTGAACTTGTCTTTTGACCTCTTCATTCTCTTGCGACGTTAATCTATACGCTGCTTTGTTCGGTAAAATGGCTCCAGGTATGAGATCAATATGATGACTCACACTTTTGATTGGTGGTAACGAATGAGGTAGTTCGTCCACTACTATGTCAACGAACTCTCCCAACAGTTCCTGAACCTCTTCTGGTAGATCATCTATCCTTGTGCTGGTTAAAACAATCGTTGGCTTCCTGACCACAATGAATTGTGGTTCCTCCTTCTTCTTGACCTCATTAAGGAGTTCCTTCCCACTCATGAGAAGTACAGTGTTACTTACTTCCGGTTTCACCTCCTTATCTTTGATTGGAAGTAACATGTGAGTCCTCCCATTCTTTTCTAGGGTGTATGTGTTCATCCTCCCATCATGAATCACATTTCTATCATATTGCCACGGTCTACCCAACAATAAATGACAAACATCCATAGGAATAACATCGCAGAGTATCTTATCATTATATCCTCCTATCTTAAATTCAACTAAACATTGTTTAGTGACATTTACC
>JZKD02S1846282.1:108374-138147 GCA_000966675.3 Picea glauca | reverse complement strand
CACGATGACTTAAGACTCTAAAGACAAAAAATAAATCCCAAGGTCAACTAGTAATCAAAGAGCACACCAAAATTCAAACGACCAATATCCCAACAAACAAGGTAAAGTGGATGAAATTGGCCTCCCTCCCTAAAGAAGGTATGTGTAAACTAAGAGGGGCATGAGGCTCCCTGCTAAAGATGGTAGGGAAAATAATCGGTTATAAGAGCCCTCGTGGGATTAATAACCAGTCGGTCAGATTCCCCCAGAGAGGTAATCCTCCATAAAGGTTGTGTGTTGTCTAACCCTTATCTGACCTAGGGTACCTTCATAATAAAACCTGTAAGTAACTTATGTGGTATGATGCAGGAGCATCGTAAGCAACCAACCAGGCAACCATAAAAGGTGGAAGACAACTGGAAAAGCACAACACACATTTTTCACATGTTGAAATGTTTTGAAGAAATTAATGAGCTGATATTAATGTAGTAGTTAAAGGAAGCGTACTTACATGTTGTAAATAGATCTTGAGCGATTTTCTCTCATATGTCGGATGTAGTAGACATTAAGTATGATAAATGAAAGTAGGTATCTTTGAATTAATAGATTAGACAATTTTAGGAGCATAAGAGGGAAAACAGATATAGACACCCTCACCTTTGTATTATTGTATCATTAGATCATTAGCACAGAGAAGAAGAAGAGAGCTATAGTAGAGAGCTGTAGAGAAGAACCCATGTACAAGAGCTTGAATTAATATATGAAGCTTTGACTCAAATTTCATGGTGTTATGATGCTTACTGTTTACATATGATGAATGCTATGCTTGCAATTGTTTTATTCTCTCTGTTATGCATTTGTTATGATGCTATGCTATGTTGAATGTATGAAGTCTGAGAAAGAAAGAGAATGAGTTTCAATTGTTTCTCTTCCTGAGAGAAGTTCCTGCAAGGAGTATAGTGAAACGTTCGCAAGGTGTGCGTTGACAAGGGTTCTGAGTCTATCTCAGAAAGCTCAGGAGGGATACCATTGTTCTCATTCCAGCAGAAGTGCAGGTGAAGCACATAAGCCATGCAAGGTGTGCGCAGGCTAGTTGAAGCCTTAGAATTTATCAACTAAGGTTTAAGGGTGAAGGACTGCTGTTGCAGAGGGTGCACAGAGTTGAAGAATCAAATATCCATAGTTATTTGAAAGATTGCTGCAAGGAGTGCGTGCAGGAATAATTTTGGAAACTTAAGTTTGCAAGTGAAATCTCAGGAGGGTCAGTACCTTTGAAGTGTTCAAAGGGAGACAAAGATTGAACTCATATCACAGAAGTTAAGTTCAGGTGGAAGGACGCTGAGTCAATTTGGCTAGAGAGTCATTGAGAATTGAATCGAGCAGTCAAAGTTCTCCGTGGAGAACTCGCGAAGTTGCAAGGACCGTAGGATCCAGTGAAGTTGAAGGGTGGTTAGGAGTTGGACGAACCCACCACTCTAGTGTCAAGAATCAATGAAGACCGTTGATCATGGTCAGTTTGAGCCATTGGATCATTCTTTCAAAGTCGGGGTTCGTGAGTTCAGAGGGCAGACCAAATCCTTTGGTTGCGCGAACTTCCGAAGTAGCGAGAAGTAGGAACAACCATTGGATCAAAACTTCTTTGCTATATCTCGTAGCAGGGGTTCAAAGGTTGGGAGGAATCACTTTCGACTACAGAAGTTTCAAAGTGCGAGAGCCGAGGGCTCATGCAAATACATGGTACATCTGATTTGGTGGGGACCGCATGGTTGACAGGTGGACACTCATCGCCTGGGAGGGAGTCAACACCCTGTTGACTTCTCATGCTTCGGGTTCTCATATGAAAGGAGCACAGGGGCTCAACAAATAAACTCGCGAATTCGCGAGTTATGAGTGGTGCTAGTGCTTAGCCTTAGTCAGTGGTTATGCATGGAGGGTGCTAACAAGGAGGAGCCATACCCCATCGCATCTTGGGTATCAACATTTGGTGAAGAAAAGTCGAGGGTCTTCGACTCGCGAAAACACGAGTTGCGAAAGGCGCTTGCACAAGGACCAGGTCGTGGTCGTATGGAAGTGTAAGGCTCGTGCCTGGAGTTAAGGTGGACAAGGTGGGTTTTTCAGGAAGGACCTATGGATACACTCTTGTGTGTGTGAGATATTCCCATAGGGAAATTGAAGAGTCAATCCGACTCAGAGGAGAATTAGAATGATCCTACGTGGATCTTGGCCCGAGGGTCGGGGTTTTGCATCATGGTACCTAAGTCAAGCAACTAATAAAACAATGTATAACTGATGCACAAGAGAGCAGTCGTAAGTCGGGTCCACCGTATGCACAGGGTGGCAAATCCCAGAAGTATGATATATATATATATATATAAAGGAGGACATAGTCACAATCTTAATGACCATCAAGAATTAAGTAGGACATAGTCACAATATTAATGACCGCCGAGAATTAAGTATCTCACTACAAGCATACACACACACACACATGTGTGTAAATAAGAATCTTGGATTACATTTTGAAAACATCATGCAAGGATAGAATACTAATAAAGGAATGTTGACCATTCTGACTAACTGCAAATATATTGTGAAGGATGCATAGGTTCATGATCCATTATGAACAAAAGGTTTTATATTAAAGCATGTTGATGTATCCAAAAAGGTTAGGGTGAGGCCTAACCAAGGTTTCACAGAGAAAGGAGCAGGAAGACCCCAACAGGGAGTAAATTGCAAAAGCAAAGAAAGGGGAAAAATGAGGAACAATTTTTCCACCCTAACAACTCTGAATTGCTTATAGAGTTGTAGGTCTTAGATGAACAGTTGTGAGAACAAGTGCAGCTGGAAAAGGGAGAATGAATAAATGAGTATTTTTTATTGAATTTCCTTGGTTGAAGTCATGTAATAAAAGGCAATGAGGCCTTAGAAATAACTCATCTTGGTTGGAAGTCCCAGGTTGTGTAAAAGGAGTTGGAAAGAGCGAAGAACCATTAACTCTTTTCTTGCTGAGTATTATTTTTTTCTCTGGGATAGGAAAGATGGTACGTGTTGAGGAAAATATATGAGATGATCTTACTCAAACATTTTCATATCCTTCTTGGCTAACACAATGTAGACGGGAATATCACCCTATGTTTATAGCCATCAAAATTTGTATCCTAATTCACAAGTATTGATTACAAGTGCTTAGGATGGTTTTTTTTATAAATAAAAGCTTGCTAAAAAAATCATTATTTATGTAATTTTGTGAGCATAACATATGCTAAAATAAACACAGAGACAGAAGTAAAGACACCAAGTCAATAATCAAAACAGATGAGACATAAATAAATCCTTTATTTCTTTCCAATTCATCAAAATAATCGTTCTCTTTACAAAATTTCCTGAGGAATTTTTGGACCAAAGTCAAACTTAGATGTCCCCGATGAAACATACAAAAGGACTTTTGACAGAAAGTAAAAAACTGAACTTTAAAAGCTGGACCAACTTGCCACAGATTACTTCCAACTCGACTTTGCACAATAGCCTTCATCAATCATGAAATTTAATTCACAAACAAACAATTCTACACAGACTATCAAAGATAGATCAACACCTCTGAAAACCAAGTGTCTGAATGATGTAATTCAACCCTGAATCTTGTTGTCTACAATTGGACCCTGCTATCATAAAAGAGAATTAGGCTTTCAATGGATTAAAGAATGAATGAAAAATGAATTATCTCAACAAAAACTCAAAGAGTAGACCTTAGTATGCTTCTCCTTTTATTCTCCTCTTGTTCCTCCTTTTCCTTTTGCCTTTAAGAAAATTAGAATTGGTTGAAGTAGTTGAACTACTTCTTTAGTTAAGTTAACTAAAACTCAACCAAATTTTTGTTGGGTATGTGTTATATTATTTTTACGAGTAGTAGTGTCTCATCACATGTGTTAGTCGTGCAGGAGGGTTATGGGGCATCATCCTCGGATTTTTTTTTTTTGCATTGGGACCGCATATTCGGGACCGCATTGTATTTAGGTGGTTTTTCGTCACATGGTTTCTTTGCCAATGGTTTTCTATTTCCGGTTAAGGAATTAGGGTTTTGGACTAATCCGGGTCATTGGGTTAGGGGTTTGGATGTCCTTGGCTCCTATATGTATTTTGTATTGTAAACATTGTAACATGATGAATAATATAGAATGTGCTGGTTTTCCCGGTTTGGGTTTCCAGAGAAAAAATCTCTGTGTAATGTTTGTATTTGCAATTGTATATTTTCTGTTCCTTTACTAAGTATCTATTTGCAGTAGATATTGTACAAGGTTAGAATTTACATTTGGCATCGAAGCTTTATTCTCTTCAGGGGGATGACTTTGTGGTCAAGGTTTTGGCTCGGGACTGTGATAAGCCTTGTTACAGTGGGAGATCTGCGATATTGTTTTTTTCAGGTGAAAAGAAATTGCAAGCAATTCGAAGATGAAGATCGAGAAGTTTAATGGGAAATTTTTTGAGCTGTGGAAGCTCAAGATGGAAGATCTGTTGGTGGACAGAGATCAGTGGATCGCGATAGATCTAGGTACTGCACCTACAAGAACTTCTGCAGATGATTGGAAAAAGTTGGATCGGAAGGCAAAGAGCACAATTTGACTGTGTCTCTTTGATTCAGTATTACTGAATGTGTTAGAGGAAGCTACAACCAAGGATTTATGGGAAAAGTTGGGGAAGTTGTATCAGTCTAAGTCCCTAATAAATAAACTATTCCTAAGAAAGAAGCTGTATAACCTGAGGATCAGAGATGGAGACTCGGTGTCAGAGCATTTGAATGCCTTCAATACCGTGGTAAGTCAGTTAGTATCTGTTGAGATTGCAATTTCAGATGAAGATAAATGTATCAGTTTGTTGTGTTCTTTACCAAACTTGTGGGATAATCTGGTTTTGGCCATAGGTAGTAATACAACTTCCTTGAATTTTGAAGAAGTGGTCTCATCTTTATTGTCGGAGGAGATGATATGGAAGAATATGGAAGGTCATAAAATAGATGCATTATTTGCAAGAGGATGTTCCCAGGAAAGAAATAGATCTAATTTCTCAAGTGGGAGATCTAAGTCTAAGGGTAGATATAATTCTCCCAGAAAGTTTGTAAGGGTATGTTGGAGATGTGGAAAAGAAAGGCACTACAAGAAGCAATGTAGATCCAAAGTTGAGAAAAAGAAGGGATCTGAACAATATTCTTCTACAGAAGAAAAGACCTCCAAGGTAAAATGAGGGGATGTGTACTTCGCCTCTTCAAGCACACATGCAGATCATGAGTCATGGTTGGTTGACTCTGGTGCATCTTTTATTATGACTCCCCATAGGGAGTGGTTCTGTGAATATGAAAGGTATGATGGAGGTAATGTTTTCTTAGGTAATGATTTGTCAACCAGAATCATAGGAAGAGGAAGGGTCAAGTTGAGGCTCATAGATGGAGGGATTAGAACACTACCTGGTGTTATACACATCCCAGGTTTGGCCAGAAATTTGATTTCTGTAAGCAAAATGGACGATGCAGGGGTAAAAACAATATTTGAAAAGGAAACCTGGAGGATGGTTCGAGGAGCAATGGCATTGCTAAGGGGAGTTCGGTTTGGAACTCTATATAAGATGCAAGGAAACACTATTAGTGATGGGTGTAATAGTTCCATTGTTCTTGATATTGGAGTTGAAGAAGAAAGAACTCCTACAGTCTCTGGAGAAAAGGTTATGCTGTGGCATCAAAGACTGGGGCATATTGGAGAGAAGGGTCTTAGAATACTACACGGTAAAGGTATGTTTGAAGGTATGTCTATCTGCTCTCTGGATTTTTTTTTCTGTGAACATTGTCTATATGAGAAGCAGAATCGGCTAAGATTCCCCTCTGGTGCAACGAGGGCATAAGGGATTTTACAGCTAGTTCACAATGATGTTTTTGGACCTGTGTCAGTCCCATCATTCGGAAAATATGTGTATAATGTCTCATTTATATATGACTTCTTGAGGAAGACTTGGATATATTTCCTCAGGAAGAAATCCGAAGTCTTTGACAGGTTTAAAGAGTTTAAGGCTCTTGTTGAGAATAAAATAGAGAAAATAATTAAGGTGTTGAGGATAGATAATGGTAGAGAGTTCTGCAGAAATGAATTTGAAGAATTTTGTAAGAATTGAGGTATAGAAAATAAAAAGACTACTCCATATACACCTCAACAAAATGTAGTTGCAGAAAGGATGAATAGGACGCTAATGGAAAAAGCAAGGTGCATACTCGGTGGTGTCGGGTTAGGGCAAGAATTTTGGGCAGAGGTAGTGGGTACTGCATGTTACCTGGTCAACAAATCACCCTCATCAACGTTGGATGACAAGACTCCACAAGAGGTATGGAATGGTAAGGAACCTTCTCTCACACATCTCAAGGTTTCTGACTGCGATGCATATGTTCATGTTCCAAAGGAAAACATGAGTAAGCTAGATAAGAAGGCTGAAAAGTGTATCTTTATTGGATATAAATATGGTCTCAAAGGTTATAAGCTTTGGAACCCAAAAACTAAGAAGTTAGTGTATAGCCGAGATGTGGTATTTAGAGAAATGAAGGATGTTGTTAAATAGGAAGCCCTACCAAGTAAGGAAGAACCAGAGAAGATAGAGTTTGATTTAAAGGATGATGAATCAGAATCTATAGAAGAACATGAATAAGAAGAAGAAGATCCTCATACTCCAGTATTGAGGAGATCAGATCGAGAAAAAAGGCTACTAGAAAGGTATAGTCCATCTGATTTGTGTTCAAATTTTTCTTTGTCTATTACTGATGATGATCCTAGAACTGTTAGGGAGGCAGTGGATTCAGATGATGGAAATATCTGGAAAAGGGACATGGACGAAGAAATGACATCTTTGGATAAGAATGAGGCTTGGGATCTAGTGGAGTTGTCAACTGGAAGAAATCCCATTGGCAACAAATGGGTATTTAAAAAGAAGTTTAATGCAGAAGGAAAAGTGGAGAATACAAAGCTCGGTTAGTAGCAAAGGGTTATTCCTAGGTTGAGGGAATTGATTTTGGTGAGATTTTTTCTCCTGTTGCCAAGTTAACCTCCATAAGATTTTTGTTATCTGTTGCTGCTGCATTTGATTTTGAAATAGAAAAAATGGATGTGAAGACAACATTCCTACATGGGGATATGGAAGAAGAAATCTATATGAAGCAACCAGAAGGTTATGCTGTGAAGTGATAGAAGGAGCTGGTATGCAAGCTGAAAAAGTCCCTGTATGGTTTAAAACAATCACCAAGAATGTGGTATAAAAAATTTGGTACTTATATGTTGGGACTTGGCTTCACAAGAAGCAAAGAAGATCACTGTGTGTATTTTAAATTAATTGGTGATCATTTGATTTATTTGGTATTATATGTGGATGACATGTTCTTGATAGGAAACAACAAGGAGATTATCCAGGATGTGAAAACTCAGTTGTCCTCTAAATTTGACATGAAGGATCTCGATGCTTCAAATTTAATTTTGGGCATGGATCAGTGTCCCAAGACACATGAAGAAGAGGAGGACATGTATCATGTTCCATATGCGAGTGCAGTTGGAAGTTTGATGTATGCAATAGTTTGTACTAGACTGGACATCGCACATGCAGTGGAAGTTTTGAGCAGGTATATGTCAAAACCAGGGAAGGAGCATTGGACAACAATAAAAAGGGTTTTTAGGTATTTGCGTGGCACTGCTAGCTATGGATTGTGCTACGGAGGAAGATTGAGATTGAACAGAGTGGTGGATATACATGTCTTTGTGGATGAAGTCTGGGTTGGAGATTTGGATCGTAGGAGATCTACAAATGGGTATGTGTTTAACCTGTTTGGAGGAGCAATAAGTTGGATGAGAAAAAGATAGGTTGTAGTGGCACTTTCAACTATAGAATATGAATACATGGTAGCCACTCATGCAAGTAAGGAATCAATATGGTTACAAAGATTTTGTTTAGGTATTGGGTTGGTAAAACAAGCTACAAGGATAGAGTGTGACAGTCAAAGTGCAATTTTTTTGGCGAAGAACCCTGCTTATGATTCAAAGACAAAGCACATTGATGTTCAATATCACTTTGTGAGAGACATGATTGAAGAAAATAAAGTATCAATGATGAATGTGGACACTTTGAAGAATGTTGCAGACTCATTAAAAAAATCTGTGAGCACTGAGAAGTTCTCTTGGTGTAGAGGATCCATGGGCATTGATGCCATGGATTGTTGACTATGTAACCATGTAACCCCCTGTATGCAAAGAAAAAAACAAGTGGGAGAATGTTGGGTATGTGTTATATTATTTTCACGAGTAGTAGTGTCTGAGCACATGCATCGTGCGTGCAGGGGTTCGGGGGCAGCGCCCTTGAATTTTTTTTTCTACATCGGGACCGCATTTTTGGGACCACATTATATTTAGGTGTTTTTTAGGCATATGGTTTATTTGTAAATGGTTTTCTATTTCCGGTTAAGGAATTAGGGTTTTGGACTAATCTAGGTCATTGGTTTAGGGTTTTGGATGCCGCTGGCTCCTATATGTATTTTGTATTGTAAACATTGTAACATGATGAATAATATAGAATATGATGGTTTTCCCGGTATGGGTTTCCAGGGGAACATCTCTGTGTAATGTTTGTATTTTCCATTGTATATTTTCTGTTCCTTTACTGAATATCTGTTTGTAGTAGATATTGTACAAGGTTAGAATTTACACTTTTTAGTTAAGGGGGAAACTAATAAAATCATAATGAGGGTTTTAAATAAATAATAACTACTAGGTGGGATCCCTTGTGACTCCCTTTAGTTATTTAACAATCACAACACACTAGTTAATCAAACAAAACATCCCTCCTTATGAATCCCATAGTCACTTTCATATTTTGACAATATATATCAATGATAATTGAAATTATTTCCAAAAATATATTACCCATATATCCAAAAAATAGTGTGCTGTCCAAAAATTTAGAAGTCAACTGTTCTCAACAATTAATAAATAAAAACTTAAAATCAATATTTTCCACTATGGGAGGCAATCTTCCTTTGTTGTTTCTGTCACCTTTTGATCTCTCTGAATTTTCCTTAGGTTGTGTCGATCCTTTAGGCCTAATCATGATGATCACATGAGAGAAATCATCTCTCAAATGCATGTGGGAGGACACATATTTATCAGAGTCATTTGAGGGTGAGGAAGGGGAAACCATGGCTTTTCCTTTGTTAGGAGCATGGTGGGCCTCAATTTTTAACATTTTTCTTGCATGGGAATATTGTACTAGTGAGTGGAAAGGGGTAGCTTGGACAATTTTATTAATAGGTGGAGGAGCAGGTAGAAACAAGTTAGGCCAGCCACGATGTTGGGAGACTGTCGGGTGGACAATCTCTTTCCATCCATCATTTTCAGGGACTTTAGGTTGCAGAGAGACATGATGAGGCATTGGTATACCAGGGACATGTGGGGCTTGGAAGGGAGGCCTTTCAAGCCTAGGCTGGACCACTCCTTGCCCAATCTAGTTAAAAAACCCATCTTGAAATAGCTAGCCTAACTCTTGTGAGTCTGTATCAAAGTGTATAGAGAATCTTGGCCTTGTAGGGCCCCTGTTCCAATTTTCTTTTCCTCAGTTACCTCGACCATGGCTATCTCTGCTGAAAAAGATCATCCTTGTATGCATTATTGATTAGAAAATAGTTTCTTTAACAACCATACATGACAACTCTTTTAAATATGAAATAAAATTTGGCTCAACAATATATCAGACTCATGAAATCCAATCCATACAAATAATTTAATAGTTGTCAATGAGCAGTGAGTGAACAAGGGTTCTGGGATATGTGAGGAGTTGTATTGAACAAAAAATGTTAAAATGAGGGGGACAAGATCATGATTACTGCTCACAGACATCAAACAATCAAATTTATCGTAAACCAAAAGAATATATCATTGTAATTCATCCATGTGCGATCTCTTTAACTATCGTAATACACAATTTAACTTAACTATAATTAAATTTTAAGAACATGAAGTGGATAGTAAATATGGGAAGGCGAGCATAATTGTAATGTGCAAAAAGTGAAATAATGGTAGGAAAAAAAATTGAATACTGTTCATAAAATCAATTAAGTAATCCATAAAAACAATGTTGTATTCAATCCAAACAATCCAACACCAGTTAAACAATCACTATGACCAATTTAACAATTACTGTGTGTTGAAACTTGTTCACTGTGTCACATCCAATTTTTTTTTTTTTTTTAATTTTCAATTAATACAGTGTATAATCATACTCATAATCACTATGCCTTTCAAACATATTGTTAAAAGAATTCTGTTTCCTTTAATTTCCTTCCATTTTGTATTTAAAACAAAATCCAAAGGAACACACAGTCATACTGCTTCAACTCTGTTCAACATATATAAAATATCAACCACTTCCCATAATTGTAATTTCTCAAATTAAACATAGACATAGGTCTTTTCCTGAGTTGAATAGACTCTTTTAAAACATGCCCGATTTCATTCTTTTGACAATATTAACAACTAATTTTGCAATGAAACCATACTACCAAAACCCCGTTCTTCAACTCTGATGGTTCAATAAAACAAAATGATGCACAATCTCTACATAAATCATACACAATAGACATCCAAGTCACAATTATCAACTCTTCAACTTGCAATAATCCCGATTGGGACAAATTAAACACACAACAAACACCAACTTCAATTTATACCATGCTGTAGGAACACATAGATGAAAAAATAACACAAAGAGACATCTTTGTGACTGTACATATCCAATTAATCCAAATTAGACCATTGTTGGCAGCAATGATATAATTACTATCGTTTATAAGCTGCCTACACAGGGTCTCTAAATTTTCATTACTCGTCATGACCATTATCACTAAACGACACTTGTCATTTGTCGCTTTTTACATATCTTCCTTTCGATTTTTATTTTCATGACTGTAAGCATGAAAACTCATAGTTGGAATTGACACTTTGTTTTGATTTTTGATTAAAGGAAAACTGTTCATATGGTCTATTATTGAATTGTCATATTTTGCTATGAACATGATTGTTCTCCTTGTTTATAACTCCTTGGTTCTAAACGTTGCTTGGTTACATAAGTGAAAGACCTCCATGCATTGATTTTTGATTGATATTAATGGAGTTTTCATTCTTAAAACTTTTAATTATTCAATTTTTATTTGATACACTTACCTTTGTAATCAAGCTATGAATGTGCATACTATGGTTTTCAAGTGTTCTGATCCTCATACGTACCCATATGACAAGGTTCCATGTGAAGTACAACATGCTATTATTGCTCTGTATGGTCTCGGGCTTCACGATTTCGTTCCCACACATGGTGATTAACACCTCTACCTACCATTTCAACTGTCGTAGCATTGTTTTGTGGAAACTCGGGGCTATGGCTCTATGGTTTTTTATCAAACCCTATCTCTGAGTTCTGTGTTGATTCCCTTTTGTTTTCCATGGCTCCAGTGGTAAGGATCGAGCTCAATGGAATCCAAACCTTATTATCGTATGATAACGCCAGGGACGATTTAGAAAGGAACGATTAGCATTTATTCATTGAAAAGTTTGAGGGTTTCAATCTGAGAGTTTCCCAAGAGTCCGCATTGACCTTCGACGGTTGCAGAGCAAAGATAAGTGACGTGCAGCTAGAGGTAACTGAAGAATTTTTAAGACAAGATACAAGTTTACCAGTTGTTGGGCAAAAATGGTTCAAGAACGCAAAAGTTGAAGAGGTCCCCTGTACTTTGATGTTCACCTCACAGAAAATTACTAGTTGCGACCAAGGTATGCCTGTCTCATCTTTAAAACCTAGGTGGCATGATCTTCTTGCTATTGTGAAACAATTCATTACGTGTGAAGGAAGATTTGGATTGGTTTTCCTGTATCACCTACGATTGCTTATGAGTTTCATTGGCTTCCCATTGAATATGCCCTACTTCCTGCTTAGAAGTCTGTACAAGATGGGAAAACAATTTAGGAGGCAGAAGTTTGATTCTAGTTTATTCCATCATGGTTTAATTAAAATTATCCTTGTGCATCAATTACAATTGCGAAATGATTGTTGGGATACCTTTGTTTTACGAAATGGTTTTGGCAATAGTGAATTGGGACAGGTTGATAAACCGGTTATTGTTGAAACCCTTGTGAATTCTACAACCTCTTCTCCACCACTCCTGCCCTGTGATCTTGCCCCTAATATTAAACCCTCGACCTACCCTGATGTTACTCAACCTAACAATCAACCGGGTTCGCACCCTAAGAGTTGCACTAAAACTGTTAAAAAACCCACAGAGAAGAAGCCAAAGGGCAACATCGATGTTAATTACAAAAATAAAAGGGTAGGTCATTTGATTTCACGATGTGCTCAAAACAAATCCAAACCCTGTGAAGACACAAAAAACACAATTGAGGTAAGCGAAGACTCGGATTCAGAAATTGAAAGGTTCTTGGCCGAAGAGGATCCAATGTCATATGGACTTTTCCCTGACAGACCCTACGATTATGTTAGCAATCTGCCTCCATGTCTAAAGGATAATCCCAAATTTCCTGGCATTCGATTCTGTGATAAACCTACATGTCTCATGGACGACTCTCCAACTGTTAATGCTATCAGTGCCAATGCACAATCCCTACAACCATAGTGTAGTGAGTGTCGATCCTGGATCGACATGTATTATATGGATGTGCCTTTACTATAGTCTCGGCTTAAATATTTGAAATACCAAGTAGATTCATTGACAAACAAGAACAATAGACTCTAATCCATAACTCAAGAAAAGGAAAAATGCCTAAAAACTACAGGATCTGTCATTTTTAAGAATGTAGAGGTAGCGACAACAATAGTAAACTCCAAGATTGCTTGATATGTTTTAATCCCATGATTTGAGGTATGATATTTTTCAAGTTTAGCATGATTTTGTCACTCTCAATTTAGGATATATGATTTGTTTGAATAGATTAATTTTTAGTTTGTTTTGTTTGTTGAATAAAATATGATTGTAGTTGTAATTATAACTAGCTACAAAATCGTAAGATTTTGTAGCCAGTTAGAAAAATTTGAATTGCTTGATTTAACAATTGAAAACGTATCTAAAATCTTCCCATTTTTATTTTTTTTCAGGAACCCATGATTTTCAAGGAGATATGAAGCACTGTTGAGATCTCCCAGCCATACCATCTTTGTGTTTTTAGTAAATAGATTAGGCTGTTTGTATTTTGATATCAAGTAAAATCAAGGAGGTTGCATCCCCCATATTTTTGGAACAGATTTGATATTATCAACAGGAAACATTGTGTTCCTGGAACCTATATAAACATGTTATTTTGTAAACATGAGATCATCTCTTCCTGGGGAAAGACTATGGATTTTTCATTTACAGACTTGAATGAAATATAATACTCGTCACAACTTTAGCTTTTCCGTATTGTGGTTTTATTCAAGTCATGATTAATTCAATTTGTAATTAGATTATGATTGCTTTCGCTGTCGTGGCTTACTACAAATTGGTATGATAAAAATTTATATATTATCCATGTTTTATGTTTCATAGTTAACACACAACAATCATTTTGTTCAAACTTGAATTAAGAGATTTATCTTTATCTTTTATTGAACATTTATACACAAGTTCTCACAGCAGGATTTATCTTAATGTGGTTGCTTGTGAAATTATGAGATTGCTGTGATCATATCTCTTATATGTTCTATCATTCAAATTCCATCATTACTACTTCACATTTATGAGAAGCAATTGTAGGATCTATTGCAGGTTTACCTCATCAGATAGGGAGATTGGATACTACACATTGAACAAATATTGGATGCGGTAACATGTCAGTTTGTTAGTTTGATTTTATTAGTTTAATGAATACAAAAATTTCCTGCAGTTAAAACATATGCTACTATCTGTTATTTTTGTTTTCAATTAGACAGTTTGATATTCCATTTCTAGAATATAAACAGATTAAATAATAGTTTTACTGTTGTTTAAAAAATCAATTTATATTCGATTTTCGCGGATTTAGATTAAAATTCGTATTGTGTACATATTATATATATATATTAGAAATAGAATCATTTGTGTATATTGTACATATAATAAGTAGAGTTATTTTATAAATATTAGTTAGTTAAACTGTAAATATAGATTAGATCTATATATAGTTTTCAACGATTGTTATTCATCAAGTTATTGCATCTTCTTTAGTTTTATTTTTTTTCGTTTTCTTTAGGACTGAAATCAACCAACAGAGCCTCTAAACCCATCGGAGTGGATTAATCCAAACGACTTGAGTTAATTAGACAACCCCGGACCAGATTCACTCCTCCAGTTGACGAGTGGTCAATTTCACCCGTCAACAACCATTTATAATAATGTTGAGTTATCGATTCAACTGTCACAACAAAAGGAGGCAACAACTGTATGCCCATTATCATTTCCAATTACAACTCTCCAATCAACCCGATCAAACAAAGATGTTCCAACAATCAAAGCCAATGTCAATACTACTCAACCAACTTATGATAGTCAACAAGATCACCGACATGGTGCGACTAGTTTATTTTATCAAAATTGGGCTCTATAACTAATGAAAAAAATAATCAAGGGTTCGCTCGGTGGAACCAAACACAAGGAGACTGGAGGTCAAACATATCGATAGTAGGTGAGAGCCTTCGAGAAAAGAATGGTGGAACTACAAACCTTATAACCTTTATCTTGTAAGATAGGGTAACAGTTCGACACAAGGTAGGGTAAATCATGATGTAGAGGAGCAGAGATTTCTTACTGGCCAGTAACCAACACCAAGAACACGTAGAGGCATAACCCTCATATTTTTCCCCAATATCTGAATAACAGTGATAGAAATGCAGAGCCCAGGTACTACCAGAAACCCTAAATCATGCTTCTTGGCATAATAGCCACCCCATAACCAATTGTGCGGATACCAATAACATAAAATGATCCCACGACTAGGTGAAAAAGATATGTAGTGACCAAAAGGTGGTTCAAAACATACACATCAACCCCATAGCACCAAATACAACCGGGTGTGGTTACCATAAATGTGAGGAGATTACTAACAAGGATAAATAGAGTGAAACCCTCCAACAAAAGCACATAAAGACAACAAGGATCCATCACGGTTTCCACCACACAGAACAACCAATGAAATCATAACTCCAACCATTGATTTTTTCATTTGCAATGAATAACAAACACAATCATTCTAGAGAAAACACCATGCGTTTACACAGTTTCCAACCTCAAGAAAACACAGACAAACACATTACCAAGCCAACGTTCATTTCACACAAAGAGCGAATTCATGGATGGGAGAAAAGAACCATACCTATAACCAATGGCCTTAAAAATGCGAGCTTGGTCGAGCAGTTCCTTCCATGCCCGAATCTCAGAGCTTAACCAAAAAAAACTAAAATGAACAATAACCATGCTAGGGTGATGACCCAGTGGGAGAAGTATAGAGTGATGTGCATTTACTGCATGTCTCTTCCATCCCCCACCTCATTCAATTAAGTAGTACACGACAACCAACCAAACCATTAATCCATGCCATTGATCCATGCATCAAAACTTGCACACATTGCTTTCCAATTGCGCCACCCAATCCATATTAACCATTTCCAAAACCATACAATTAAATATATCAAATGTGCCCAATATAACTCAATACAAAACGTATAGCCACTAACATTGCTAGTTAGGACTAACATCAATTTCTTTAAATTTCAATTGCACATAGTATAGCATAACATAATTTTCCTTCTTAGATTTTTTTCATATTTCCCTTGTTACTAACATGTGTCTTGTGCAGGTAATGAATCATGGAAACAATAGCAATGTAATAATATTGAATATAATTCATTCATAACATGGATTTTACATCTTAGAGTAACATAATCAACACATAAAATGAATTATCCATCTGCCATTATGCTGCAAAAAAAAACCAATACTTCATCATCAATCATGTAGAACCTTGTAAGCAGTATCGAAAAAAAACATAAATGTGTAATAAGACTATATCTGATCCTCCAATCCACAAGGGGGTCCCACCTACTAGTATTATATATCATTAGCTTAGTTTAAATAATAGGCGTTAGCAATACTTTGCGGAAAAAATCCTCGTTGCGATTTTTATCGTCACCAAACTAGCGACTCCATAGGGAAATATGTTTCCAACATATTAAGAAATCATAACACATGGTTTCACTAACAAAGAACAACATATCAAGAAGATATAACCAGAATGATTATGCAACAAGGGGAAATGAGTGGATTTAATGGAAAAATGACCAGGAATTTGGGAATAACTCATGAAAAATGTTAAGTATGAGAGAGTTTATCCTTGTATGCATAATCATTCAACCATAATTTTCTCTTATTTCAAGGAGAAAAAATTATGGACTTTCTCTTTTAACTCTCAAATGGATGAAGAAATGGAAAGAAAAATCGGGAGATAACCAATTTCTTTACAAGACAACAATGAAAGAAGATAACAAATTCAATCATGCTTTCAGGGGGAACATCATAATATTTGTGTAAGATTGATTGTTATTGACTAACAATACCTTGCATGAGTGTCATTGTGGTAGAACTGATCCAACACATTTATTCTTGACCAAAATTAAACTAAAAGATGAAAAGCAATAAAATTCATGACATAAATGGGACTACAAAATTTAAATATTAGAAATAAAATGACAAAATTGCAAAAAGAAACTTGAAAGATATTAAAAGGAAAGTAGAAATTAAACTACGGTAAAAGAAGAAATGAAAAACAATGGTGAAAATGAAAGCAAAACTAGCTTACTAATATATAGAAAATCCAAACAATGTTAACTTTTCAAATTGGTTCCATGTAGTGTTTTAAGTGAGAACCGTTAGTGCTGTAGGAAAACAATCACTCTTGTAAATATTTTAGAATGTAAGAGTTAGTACCCAATAAAAAAGTGATCTTGAAAGGACCCAACCATAGTTTTTGAAATTTTGAATGTCTTCCCCTATCAGCGTGCGCTAAATCCCATAGCAGTACTTTCTCACTGACTTTAAATTTGAATGTTTTGACACTCTTGTTGAAATACTTCTTAACATTCTGTTGTCTCCTTTTTATATTATCCAAGGCAAACATTCTTTGCTCCTCTAAATCTAGGAGTGCATTTATCCTTTGTGAAACATCAGCCTTAAGGAAGAAAGTTCCAACTCAGTGTGCAGTATGTATTTTTGACCATACACAAGCTAGAAAGGAGTGCAACCAATGCTTACCATGGCGATAGTTCGATCTTCCCAAAGGGTGTAAGTGAGGAGAGTGTGCCATTGACGAGGCTTATTTTCGATGAGCCTTTTGACTATTCTCACCAGATTTTTGTTGGTAGACTCAACCTGCCCATTCCCTTGGGGATAATAATATGATGAGGTGAAATGTTTAACCCCCAACTTAGCTAAAAATTAGGTCAACTTAGAAGAAATGAAAGTGGGACCATTGTCTGTAATAATTTCCAATGGAAGACTAAATCTGGAAAAGATGTTATTTTCAAGGAAAAAAATTACCTGATCATCTGTTGAATTCTTAAGTGGGACAAATTCAACCCATTTTGTAAAATAGTCTGTAGCTGTCAAAATAAAATCTTGTCTTGCTAAAGATGGAGGATTAATAGGACCAATAAAATCCAATCCCCACTTTGAAAAGGGAAAGTCTGGGAGGACAGGTTGTAATGGCACGGCTGGAAGGCGTTCTTTCCCAAAACATCTTTGGCACTTGTCACAAGATCTCGAAAAAACATAAGAGTCATGAAATATTGAAGGCCAATAGTATCCTTTTCTAATAATCTTGAAAGCCGTGGTTTTAGCTGAAAAATGACCTCCTACAAGAATGGCAGAATTTGAAGAACCATGAGTTTCTTGCAACAATTTCTATGCGTCTTCATTTCTTACACAGCGAAGCAACACACCATCAAAAGATCTTCGAAACAAGAAGTCTCCTATAATGACATATCTTGCAGATTCAAGATGGAGTCTTCTCCTTTGATGAGTGTCTAAGTTGTCTGGACATATTTGGTTTTGTAAGTAATCAACTAAATTCTTATACCAGGGATGTTCAGACACATGAAGGATCTAGTTATCAATGTAAAAAAGTGATGACAGGGAACTATCCCGTTCATTGTTTTCCTCACCATTCTCAACATGCTCAGCTAAGTGAAGGGCTAAGTCATGCCCATTGATAGTGGTAGAACTGACGATATTCAAATCATGCTCCTGGATCTTGGCAAGTCAATGTGCAAGCTTCCTTGAAAGATAAGTTTGTGAGAGAAAAAACTTGACAGTAGGTAAAGGGACTTTTACCAATGTATGCTTACCTAGGATGAAGTGGTGAAACTTTTCAACAAATTTAACAAGAGAGAAAGCATGTTTCTCAATAAAAGAATATTCAAATTCAACATCAGACAAACTTTGACTCATGTAAGCCACTAGTTTTTCATTACCTTGGTCATCATTTTGCATGAGGATAGAAGAAACTGATTCCTCGGTGGCATTAGTATATATCGTGAATTCCTTCTCAAAATCCAGCTTCGCCAAAACTGGTGTGGAGCTGATTGCTTTCTTGATTCCTACAAAAGCATTTTCGACATCATCTGTCCAAGAAAAAGAACGATCTTGTTGAAGCAGATTATGAATTGGTTTGACCATCACAACAAAATATGAAACAAACCTACGAATGAAGTTAATAACCCCCATAAAAGCTTGAACCTCCTTCTTGGAAGTGGGAGTAGTAAGATTAAGGATGGAAGCAATCCTTTTGGGATCAATGCTTATTCATGTATCAAAGACAAGGTGTCCAAGGAGCTTGCCCTCAGTAATGCCGAAAATGGACTTAGAAGGATTTAGAGAGATGAAAAATTTCCTACGTCACATGAGAACCCTTTTTAGATGACCAAAATGATATGATCGGATATTAGAGTACATCGTTAAGTCGTCAAGGTAGATCTGAATGATCTTGCCGATCAAATCATCAAAATCTATCTGCATAGCTCTTTGAAAAGTGACACCTGCATTAGATAAGACAAATGATAAAACATAGACATGAACAACAACATGGCGGAAAAGGCTCACTAGCCAACACATTATGTATTCACTCTAATGTTACATATTTATAGTACAATGGATGATGCCACCTCATAGAGAGATTTTCTCTGGATCCTAAAATCATGCATGATGACTAGGCTAGGCAATCTTAACTAACTCATTAGTCATCACTTGAGGATATATTACTAATATCCTAAATGAATAATACAAATATAGGTGACAATTTAGACTTAGTGATTGGTAAAGGTAAGCCATAGGCTAACAATCCCACCCTCAATCACAAGTCTGATCAATAATACCAACAATAAATCATAAACTGGTATCAATTCCAAGACAATATTGCCAAACATTTATAGTTGGCATATGAAGGATTAGTAAGATTCGCCCAGGTTTATACATTTAAAAACAAATTTCCATCCTTAAAATCATCCCTATTCTCCTTCATTTTGCGTTTTTGGTTTTCTTTCTCTTGTTTGATTGCAAAAGGGTGTGTTGTTTGTGCGAAATCTGTGTTTTCTTGTCTGAATCTCCTTGATCTGAAAGGGTAGTTGGCAGGAGAAATTTTGCATTGAATTGATTATCATTCGCATGAAAACGACAAAAGTACATCTTAATGATTAGCTTGCATATTAGTTTGCATTTCTGAAATGTTGTAGCATCATATTGGATCTGATTGAGTACAAAATTGATTGAGGGCATTCCTTATCAAGTGTTTGATAGTGAAAACGACTCTTCCTCTTTCCCTTAAATAGGTATTCTTTGAAAATAAATGATTTCTTATCATATTTCATGCATATTTTTTGGAATTGAGTCATCATTCCATCAGTTTCACTTTCGTACACCCTTTGAGTAAACAACAACCATTAAAATCAACGCTTAACTAAAATTTATCAGACTTTTTACATATTTGTTAGCAAACCTACATTAGTTTAAGGTGTAGGGATTTGGAATAGGTTGAAAGGATAACTTTCCAAATCTATTGAACAAACTTAGTATCTTGAGGTAGGGAGAGTCAAATCCAATTGTCGTATTAGTCTGCCTGGGATCCCCCTCTCACATAGGGGTTACGCACAAGGTTGTATTCGGGTGAGTTACGGAGATTATCCCTCTGTGGTTCAACTGTTTGTAGTGGTCAGATCGTATATTGGGGGTCACTGGAAGGTATACCCACGATTATGTGTGGAAGCCTTTCGGGTTGATTTCGGACTTGTTATCCTGCCCATATGTTTCGACTGGATCGTCGACTGTACCCACCCAGGGGATAACTACGAGTTGGTGACCTTAGTAGCCACAATCTTTAGGGTCTTACACAAGGTTATGGTGAAGGGAAGTCTCACTGTACCTGGAACATACGTTGGTCAAACTCACTCAGGCTCCTTGGAGGTTAAATCCACAATTACTGAGTGGAATCTTGCACCAAGGCGTAAGTCCGTTAAGTAGGTCACCAACGTAACTGATCCACCCACTCTATCCCCGCCCCTTCCTATTTTGATCTCGCGACGTTGGATTTCATCACCAACTAGTGGTTTCATCATATGAAGGTTTGTTTGATTGATTGCTTCTTAGATTCGTAGCGTGTGTTGTTTGTTTTACTTAGTGGATCTTAGGTCGAGTCAGTGATAATGGCATCGAATCCCGGGAGTACCAATGGAGGAACCCCCTATACCTCTTCTGGGAGTGCTGACGCTCCCCCTTACACTGTCTGGGAGTGTTATAAAGCTCCTTCGACCCTTTTGAGGGAGCGTTGGTGTCTTTAGGAGTGTTAGCACCCCCCTTAAGCCTACTAGGGAGTGTTGTAGCGCTTTGATGGCCCTTTTGAGCGAGCGCTACCTATTCTGGGCAGCAGTTGAGTTGTTGAGATGAATGGGGAAAGGATATTTTCATTCTTGGGAGGCAGTTGGATTCGAATCCCTAGTCCAACCATGATCTCAGGGCATATCCTCAACTGAAGGAGGAAAATCCTCAACTTCCCCAAGGATATCTCAAGTGGTTAAAGCCTCTCCAAGGCTATATAAGCAAGTTTTCTCATGGTGAAAAGGGGACTGGAAAAGGAGAATCACACCAAACTTATGATCTCATAAGTGGTGTTGGAACAGAGATATTTTGGAAGCAAGAGACCTATGATCTCATAGGGAGCAATAGGTGAAGCTATCATCATTCGGATTGTGGATATTTTGAGCAAGGGGTAGACAAGGAGGACTTGACGAAACTGCTGCAATCCATCTACGACTGCAAGTAATGTTTTGTCCTCATTAATATGACATGCTTGGCCTGTTTCTTTCTAGTTTGTGTCTGATCTTACATAAAATTATCGTTGATAGATAGATCTATTTTCAATCTAATATCAATAGAATAGGAAGTGGTTGTACTGTTGTTTTGTCTACAGGGCTCATCGAGGAGTGAAAGATTGGAGCTCAACTCGGAGCGTGTAGGGACAAACATCAGTAAAAAGGTACTATTCTCCTTCATCTTCATGCATTAGTTTGTATAGATCTGAAAGGAAGTTAGTGTCCACGTTAATCACTTTTTGTCTTAGAGTTAAGAGTCTAGCTCTTTGAGGCGATCTACCTATCCGCAGGGAGATTTTCCTACAACAGAGCCTTAATGAAGAACTGCCTAAAAAACCGCCAATCTGGATGCTGAACATATTCATTTGAAATGAAATGGAAGAGAGATGAAATATGGAAGTGAACAACTGCAATATCTGAACATTCCTTGATTGCTTAACAATTTGATCATTTTGCCAAGTATTTTAGCTAGAATAATCTGATGTCTTCTGCTAATTGGTGAACATGTAGTATCACCACTCTACTATTAGTGCATCACTAAAGTGCTCTATGAATCAATGGTTTGGGATGACCACTAACCAATTGATACCATGTATCTGATGGTTTTTGGATAACCACTAACCAATCTTGACACTTTTAGGTGTCCAACAACATCCCAATGTAAATTGTGTATGATTCAATTGCAAGTCATTGAACCATAATCCTGTCAAAGCCTACCATCTCTGGAAAATCTCACAATGTAATCATGTGAGCCAGGATGCATGAAAATTGTTTACTTAATGTAAACTCCAATCTGATGAGAGCGAACCAAGAGAAGTGAATCAACTTCTAGTTTGACACATCCTTGAAAATGCCTGACAACTCAATCAAATGCCAAGCTGCAATGCAGAAGGATCCTCTTGTCCTCTGCTAGGTCGAATGACGATCTATGTGAATGAAACATCCACATCATTTCTCTCAAAATCAAAATCAAACATCCCAATTATGTATGATTCAACTTAAACTTATTGAACCATAATTTTGCTAAAGTCTGTCATCTATAGACTGCAGTTTCCCATATGGCATACTTGATGTTTGTCGTTGTCAAAAATTTCTGTCTAACAACCAATTCCATCATCAATTTCCCCCTTTGTCAGCTGAAAGGAGAGATCACAAGTGGTTTCATGAATCATCTTCACTAGAATTTTGAACTCCCCCCCTTAAGGTGCATGAGAGTTACATCATTGTACTCCCCCCTTCTAGGCTCAAGAGAGTACCATACTTGTTCCATTTGAGTACAACACAAAGTGGGCATGTGGAAAAAACCACATGTTATCTCATCCCGTGAGGGCCATGCTCGAAAGCTATGCCATAAGGGGACCACTTATGTGAGGTACAAAAATGTTATGTGATACAAGATTGGTCTTTACTAGAGATTGAATTCTACGGTAAGACTTATATAATTTCTTGGTTGTTTATGACCATTTCCAAGGATCAATCGACTCATAGTGAATCTTCAATCTTGCAGGTTTCTTCAGTGTTGAACATCTGTCTGAAGAATGGTTATTCTTACCACAATGCTGACAATGATGGATATCAAAACACTGACTCTCGTGACCAACTTGATTACAATGTTGGCACTTATCATTCTAATGCTAAACTTGAATAGGTGAAGTTGAATCTTCTTGAAGGAATACAACACTTTGGAACTTGATTGGTCTGGAATAATCAAGAATATGAAAGGTAACTTCCTTGTCATATCCAAGTCCTATTCTATTCTTGTTGTAGATGATTTCTTCCCAAGGTCTGATGATGGGCTTGGAAAGAGTATTCTAAACCCATTGCTTTGAAATCTGTGGAAGTGGATTTACTTCATGTTGAGGCATCATTGAAAGGTTTTCTTCACTGAAATCACAAGAAAAATCTTGAAATGTAGGTTCATGAATAGATTCAACTTCATCTGAAATTGATTCTGAAGTTTATTCATTGTGTTATTCCTTCACTGGTTTTTGATTAAAAACATCATCATCATCATCATTATCATCATAGAGAGGTTTGTTTTGAACAAAAACAAGTTTAGAACACTTCACTGGCTGTTTATTTTTGAGATCTATCAACTCATCATTCAATAGCTGGGATAGAGATTGAAGAAGTCTAACTTTATCTTGCGTCACTTGCAAACAAGTTAACACTGATTGAAGAGTTGTTTTGTTCAATATCACTATGTTGTCTTTAGTGGTGTTTATTAGAGTGTTTAGTAACTCTAATAATTCATGACTTCGCTCCATTTGAACACGATCGCTTGAAATTCTCGTTCACTTTCTCTTCTCGCTCACTTGTACTCGCTCGCTTGAATTTGTTTTCTTGAACTTGCTTCCAAGAAGTTGAGGATGTCGGTTACCACCAAAAATGCATCCCAAAGTATTACAATGATATGAGTTTCAAGTACTCAGCCTTGTCAATTACGACTCAGAATCACTCTAGGGTGTCGGGCTCAGCCGAAAATGCACCTTACGACAAATTCAATTCAACTCAACTTGATTTTAAAAAGACAAGTAAACTTACAAAAGGACAATTTGCAAGTTACAATAAATCTTGATTAAGTAATCTTACAACAAACATTGTTTGCAAGTTACAATTTAACTTCAAATTCTCCATGATGTGTTGAGTTCGAAAACTTTGATTTGTCCATTACTGATGTAGTTGACGACTTGAATGCTTGAGAATTCTCTTCATAGATGTTTGATCATATGTGCTTTGATTGCTTGTACTTCACTAGCGTTAATTGTGTTCTTGAATTAACTTGCTTGGAAGGCCATGTGTGTATTGTCGTATGACAAATTGTAAGTGTAGTTATGTCAAAACTAGACATAAAACATTATGAAAACATTCAAGGAATCATTCACCATCGCACACAATGCAATGTGTTCCTAAGATCCCCTTATTCAATTTCGAGCGGATCTAGGACACAGACAAAAAGACTTCATTTTATTATGGATTCCCTTGTGATCACAATACAAATAGAAGCCTTCAATGGTCTTCATGTCTCAACTTATAAGAAGAACTTTATAACTCCTTTTTACAAAGTTTTGGTAAGCACTAAGCCTACTAGCATTTTGCATATAAGACTTCATAAGCAAAACATGGGTTTGAAAATCCTTTTGTTTTACAAAAGAGAAACATGGTTTCTTCTCCAAATTATTTTAAACTTTTGAAAAAGATGTAATATGCCACTGCAACATCAAATCTATCAACCCACAGGAATTTATAATGCAACATTTTTTTTTTTTAAACTTGTTATTGCAAGGATAATGGAAATCATCACCCAATCAAAGCAAATTGCCTAAAATAATTTTGATCCGCCTCGGATTGATCAAATCATACTCTTGGAGGTTCATATCGCCGAAGATCTTGAAGACTCTATCATTTAATACTAATATCATTTATGCCTTGCGTTATACCCAACTGTACATTGATAGCCGACTGTTGTGGGAAGACCCCCTCCGCGGCTCCCTCACCAGATCATGATCCTCCAATTAAGTGTCCAACCGATCTTCTTTCTAGCCAATGTGGATGTCGTTTCTAGCCAATTCAGGCCTTAATTATGCAGCAAGGTCGAATGAGGATCCAAAATCCTTAAGCAATGTCGGGCTTGCCACAAATTGCTAGAAGGTTACCTGAAATAGCAAATCAATCCCTTATGATATCGGCCCACTTTCTGTCAAACAAATTTCTGATCGATCCTCCCATGGAACACAAATTTAGAGAGAGATGTAATTGGTATCCTTGTAGAAATATGGATCAACGATCCATTGCACCATATCACGCTAGATCTCGTTGTTTTAGATGACAATCATTGGGATCACACCAGATCATAACAATCACAAAAACAAAAACAAAAACAAAAAAAACTCTAGATCGCAGTTCTAAGGAATATGTACAGATAATATATCATAGCTTCCTGTAGACAATGATTTAAGTTTTTTGTTCCTCCACACGGTTCGATTATGACAAAATCAAACCAATTCGATCCCTTAAGCGTTGAGAAGCACATAGATTCCTGATCTGACCAAATTTCAAATTACCTGCAATTATTACACAACTGCGATCTCTAACTGCAATCGCTCATCAGTATCAAACTCTAACATCGACTACCTGTAGTGGCACCCATAACTAGGATTAGATTAGATCAAATCCTTGAGAAATTTGAGGCATACTGTTGGCAAATGAAATCGATTTCTTGGAGATTGTATGCAGATCGCCGAGGAGTCTTTAATACTCACTATATTGTTGAGATTTTAAATAATTTCACTATGCAGTAGATCACATGCTATCTATATACCAGATTAATTCATATCATAAACGTGTATACCCAGTCGATATGAGATATGCAGATCACGCTAGATCTCGTTGAACAAATCGTTGTATGCAGATGAGGTAGATCGCCTTCGTTGGAAGATCGTTGATGTTCCCTTTGAGTTCTTTGGATATTGGGTAGATTAGCAAGTTCTATCTTGACTTGAATGACTAACTGAAGGTTGAAAAAAAAAAAACACCGTAGCAACCAATTACACACAACGAAAATTAAAATATACTAAAGGATGCTTTGATATTTTCATCCTCATTCCATCCTCATCGAACAATGTTTAATTAGACCCGAGAGTTGAAACTTTTTGAACTGCACTAACGACATTTCCCCGAGTCTCGAAAGCACAATGAACCTCTTCTTGGAATATGAATTCTTCCTTCATCCTACTAGTGATATCACTACTCGCACATCCATGTTCAATTCGCTTATAGATGGATGCATTCTCGTGTTGTTTAATCCCTTTATAACATATTATCAATATCCATGGAATCTGCCTGCTAATGAGAGCTCCTTGTCTTCACCATTGCATGTCCAAATAAGTGTAGATCTGCATCGTTGACTGTGATACTCCTAATCCTCTGCATCAAACCATTTTAAAACAACTTTTCCATTGATTTCCAAATGACAACGATCTGAAGCTGTGCTCTTCAAAATTTCCATGTAATTGATCTACATGTGTTGTAGCATATTTCTCTCCTCCATGATGTAGCTTATGTGAAAATTTCTCTTATTTTGTTGCATAATGTTGTTGCACCTCACCTCCCATGGAAAACTACCATGCCTATCAGGCCTTTAAGATCATAAGATCTCTGATACCAATTGATAAAACATAGACAGGAACAACAACATGGCGGAAAAGGCTCACTAGCGAACACATTATGTATTCACTCCAATGTTACATATTTATAGTACAATGGGTGATGCTACCTCATAGAGAGGTTTGCTCTAGATCCTAAAATCATGCATGATGACTAGTCTAGGCAATCTTAACTAACTCATTAGTCGTCACTTGAGGATATATTACTAATATCCTAAATGAATAATACAAATATAGGTGACAATTTAGACTTAGTGATTGGTAAAGGTAAGCCATAGGCTAACAACAAAAGGCATACGTTCATAAGAAAAGGTAACCCAACGAGTAATACATGTGGTTTTGTATTTATCTTCCCTTTTTACCTTGATTTGATTATAACCAAAAAAACCATCAAGTAAGGACATCATCTGTGACCCTGCAACTTGCTGCAAAATCATTTCCATGTTAGGGAGAGGAAAGTGATATTTTATACTAGCTTGATTTAATGCACGAAAATCAACGCATAATTTGATCTTACCAGTTGTTTTCCGAACAGGAACCAAATTGGAAACCCATTCAGAATATTTGATCGAAAAGATGATTCCATCTTTCAAGAGTTTTTCCAACTCCTTTCGAATAGTTACTTCCAGTATAGGGTTGATAGGTCTTTGTTTTTGCCTACTTGGTTTTAGCCTTCCTTGATGGGAATGGCATGTTGTATGAGAGCAGGATAAAAACCATGAATATCCTCATAAGACCAAGAAAAAACATCTTGAAATTCACCAAGCATCTTGGCAAACTTCATTTTCTCTTCATCAAAACATTGGGCACCTAGTTTAACATTCTTTGGAGACTCAGGTGTCCCAATGTTCAAGGAGATGGTTTCACCCATCTTCCTTTTTGGCTCCTCTTCTTTATGTTTCCCTTTATTTCCTACATCAATCAATGAAAATGAATTATCTAGAGGAGTCAAGCCTTTTAGAATCTTGTTATCTTCTATGGATATAATTTCCTTGGGATTATAAGGTTCATTTTGAATGAAAGCACATATTCTCTCATCGCTAGGGAAGACTTGCCAAGATTCTATATTTTCATGGATATGTGAACGATTTAGAGATTGAAAAGTACAATCAGGTATGTGTGGTAGAAGTTGTCGATTAAGAAAGGCTGGAAAAATAGGTAACTGATCATCCATTGAGTTCAATTCCCTCTTAACATGAGTAATGTTGAAAGCCAATAGGTTTGTGATAAGTGCCCAAACAGTTTGGGTGTATCGTTTCATCAACTTGTTTCTAGGAGAGTGTAATATCCCTTGGATGAACCCAAATGCAAGTGTAATCCAAGTATATTTAAGCTAGTGAAATGTTTAGACATCATTTTTGTAATACACCTTTCATGGCATGGTGCGTGCATATACTGCGCAGTAAAGTGATGTATGTGAAAATTTTTGGATACCATGCGCGGTAACTAAAGTGTGTGCAACCTTGAGGACAACTTATACCACGCGTAGTAACTAAAGTGCACGTAATATTAAGGTCAACGAACCTTTATGTATATGATATGAATTATAGGCTGGTGAGCCAGTATTATAAGCCCTAATGCTTATGTTTTAAAATTAGGCCAGAGCGCCTAGATGTTAAAGGCGAGCGTGCCTATTTTGTATATGTCTCATGATTAATATAAAATACATCGCTACGTGTAGACCAACAACGATAAAATATAAGGGGGACTAGATTCCCCCAGTTAGGGAAGGGGAGGTCCAAAAGCTAAGAAAAGGGCTAAGCGAGATAGCTTAAGCCAAAAAGGAATATTAAATTAATATTTCTTAGAACATAAAGTATGGATAATTATTTTATCCTAAGTCCTAAAGAAGGGGATAAGTGTATCAGAGCAACTTCCAACATGACAAGTGTCAAGTTGGAGACATGCATACTTATTGCCAAGACTTATTGCCTTTAGGGGGATCTTACCATTTCTGCTTCGACCAAAGAACCATTATTGAGGGGGGAAATCATCATCTCTACCATGAATCCATGACCATTTCTTTGCACAGTCATTGAGCTATCCTCATACTTTATTATCACTCTACATGAACCTGTTTTCATGGCCATTTTTCTGGTCGTGTACCTGTTGAGTGAGAACCTATGATGGAGCCTTTCCTGTTGACCGTGAACCCTTAGACTGGTTATGAACCCCTTACCCAGGTGGAGTCTAGTCCCATCTTGGGCATGACTCACTGTTGAGAGTGATGAACAGTGTAGTCTAAGGTTGGGAGGTTCGTGGATGGTCTACATACAATTGGTGTATTTTATATTAATCATGAGCATGAAATTGGTTGAGCATGCAATTGGATCAGCCTGCTTCCAAGTGCATTTGGTGCGCATTTTAGACCGGAAAATCAAACAACTCCGGAATCGAGCCATAGGGCTTGTAAAAGTCCAATGGACCTGGTACAGACCTAAAGACGCTACATGGGAGCATGAGGATGCAATGCGGGGTAAATATCTGCATCTTTTTGAATTTTTTAAAAAAAATTGTTGTATATGGATACATGATGCAGTGAGGACAATGCATAAATAAGGGGAGGGGATTGTAATATCCCTTGGCCGAACCCAAATGCAAGTGTAATCCAAGTATATTTAAGCTAGTGAGATGTTTAGAAATCATTTTTCATAATACACCTTTCATGGCATGGTGCACACATATATTGTGCAGTAAAGTGATCTAGTGTGCACATTTCTGGATACCGCGCGAAGCAACTTAAGTGTGCACAACCTTGAGGACAGTGGATACCGAGCGTAGTAACTAAAGTGTGCACAATATTAAGGTCAGCGAACCTTTATGTATATGATATGCATTATAGGCTGGTGAGCCAGTATTATAAGCCATAATGCTTATGTTTTAAAATTAGGCCAGAGCACCTAGATGTTAAAGGCCAGCGTGCCTATTTTGTATATGTCTCATGATTAATATAAAATACATCACAGCACGCAGATCGACCATGATAAAAGCAAAGGGGAACTAGATTCCACCAATTAGGGAAAGGGAGGGCCAAAAGCTAAGGAAAGGGATAAGCGAGAGAACTTAAGCCAAAAAGGAATATTAAATTAATATTTATTAGAACATAAAGTATGGATAATTATTTTATCCTAAGTCCTAAAGAAGGGGACAAGTGTATCAGAGCAGCTTCCAACATGAAAAGTGTCAAGTTG
>JZKD02S1846282.1:76050-89304 GCA_000966675.3 Picea glauca | reverse complement strand
ATAGTGGGTCTTATTTAATAATATAGTGGACCTAGTCCACCTTACATTGAATGACCTCCACTATTATCACTATGGGCCCTCTAGGCCCCCCCCACTACCTCTCTAGCTACTTTACAATCTGTGACTTTCCCCATTTGGAAACAGAAAATGTAGCAGTTGATTCATTACCCGATGAGACTCTTTTCCTTATTAGAACTGATGATATTTGGTATGGGGATATCATTATATATCTCCAAACCCAGACTTTCCGGCCAACTTTGTCCAGTACTGAACAATGTCGAATACGCTATCAAGCTCATCAATATATTATCCTCGGAAATACTCTTTATCGTCGGGGGATTGACTCTGTTTTTCGACGTTGTCTAACATTCGACAAAGCCGAGAAAGCTCTGAATGACTACCATTCTGGAGCATGTGGTGGTCATATGTCTGGGTATGCTACTTCCCAGAAGATCTTACAGGTAGGGTATTTTTGGCCTTCTTTGTTTAACAACTGCATCATTGACGTTCAGAAATGCCATGCCTTCCAGATCTATAATAACAAGATCCGGTCACATTCCACTCCTCTTCATCCTGTGGTCTCAGTTGGTCCCTTTGCGAAATGGGGCATCGATTTCATGACATGTCACCCTCACTCGGCCGAGGGGCATGGTTACATAATTGTAGCCATTGATTACTTTACGAAATGGTCCAAGGCGATGCCGACATTTGACAACACTGGAAAGACCACAACATTGTTCATTTTTAATCACGTCATAGCTTGTTTTGGTGTTCCCCAAGCTATCGTCACTGATCAAAGTAGCCACTTTAGGAATTTTATGATGTCTGAACTTACTGAAAAGTTGGATCTTCGCCATGATAACTCAACGCCCTATTATCCACAAGCCAATGGCCAAGTCGAAGCGATTAACAAAGTTCTCATAACTGTGCTCCGACAAATGATAGGGATTCATAAAACAAGTTGGCACACAATGTTGTTTTCGGCATTGTGGGCTTACCGGACATCCATCAAGTCCGCTACTGGGTTTACACCTTTTTAGTTAGTCTATGGTGTGGAAGCCATTCTCCCTATTGAATGCGAGATACCCTCTTTAAAACTAGCTGTTGAACTCCTACCCAACACTTCTACCGGGGAAGAACGTCTATTGTATCTTATGCGATTGGACGAAACTCGGCGCGATGCCACCCTAGTCATAGAAGCTCAGAAAAAGTGTGTCAAGGCCCAATATGACAAGCATGTCAAGCCTCTCATTTTCTCTGAGGGTGATCTTGTTCTTCTCTATGAACAAGATCGAGATATGTTAGGAGCTAGGAAATTCAAACCCATGTGGCGAGGTCCTTATATCATTCGACGATTTTTGCAAAAAGGGGCTTATGAGTTGGTAGATTACAATGGTATCCCTTTGAGTGAACCCAGGAATGGGTTGTACTTGAAGAAGTACTATGCATAATACTATCTGTGCATGAGTACTTGTATTTTTATTGTATCATACTTTTTGTGTGTTACTATAGCTTGCTTGTGTCGTTATCTGGTTTCTGCCCTTATGTGACATTGTGATTTGATTTCCAGATGTTGGAGTCTTCGCTACCCTATATTGTCTTTGTTGATGGTGCTAGTCGTAGTACTCAGAACCTTGCTTCTGTTGCATGGGAAATTTACACCCCTACAAATGAACTTGTTTCCTTACGAGGTGTGTGCCTCGGTCGTGCGACCAACAACATTGCAGAGTATAGCGCCATTATTGAACTATTGGTTGATGCTATCTCGCTTGGAATTCATCATTTGGTTGTGTGACTCGATTCATAGCTTGTAGTACTACAGTTAAGTAATGTCTATACTATTCGAAGTCCTACTTTGTTACAGGTGTATTTGCGAATTTTCCTCTTGGAGTGTTATTTTGATTACATTGAATATCAACATATTCCTAGATGTCTAAATACATTAACAGATGCATTGGCTAATTATGTATTAGATAGACATTTGAATCATTTATAAATCAATCACATTGATATTCACATAACACATGATAAACCGGTAGAAGCCGTCTGTATATATAACGATCAAAGAAGTTTTTTACAAAAAGTTTGTCCAAAGACCAAAATGTCAAAATCTGAAGCTCATAGCTTCTACAAAGTGACATCATGGATGACATTCATGGTAACACACGACTGCCCAAGAAACCCTACAGAGCAGTCGACTCATGGATCCTGACACTCCTACAGTATGATGCTGATCACATCGTGGAACATCTTCCAGAGGCATGTCTGGAATATCTGCGGTCAGGCCCTCTAGATTTTGTTCCACCACCTGATAATCCTCAACATACTGTGGCGCTACCGCTGCCTCTCCTCGCCGCTGAATGGGAGAAGTACCAGGAGGTCTGTAAGGTCCAACATCTTTAACATCAACAACAATTTTGTATTTAGTCTTTGGATGAACATATAAAACAAAAACATTTGAATATGATAAAAATTCACAAAACATTTAAAAAGAGAAAAATGTGTGTACTTCTTACCAAGTTCCCCCCACTGAGCATCCTCTGGAAGTACTAAGTCCGGATCTCCTTGGAAATACAACCCGTCATAAGCATAGTCGTCAACCATCAACATCTGTGGTTGAAACCAGTCAAAAAAGGTATCATCATACTTGATGATCGGTCCTGCTACGTGCCGGGCCATGAGCCGACACCATCTCAAAATCCTTGGATCCCTGGGAGTCAGTAAACTCCACTCAACCTGCAGTCTCAGTGAGGGAACCCTCTCAAGGAAGAAGGACACTAACAAATATCTGTAGCTGAATTGCTTTAGGTTGCCTTGTCTGCATTTGGTCAACTGCTTTTTTATACTACAAAGCACAACATCTTCCCAGTTGAACACCCAAGGTTTAGTACACTCGATGGAATACTGGAAGTAACTCTGTAATTCCATGTGAGGAGTAGAACTCCCAGCCATCCGAGCTATGGTGAATAGGATAGTACAGAGGGTCAAATCTCGTACCCTCCAAATAGCTACTTTTTCTTTCTTTCTCTCTGCCTCGGGAACGTAGTGTAAATGGCAGTACTCACTCATGGGCAACCCACCACCTCTGCCACTAGTCAGGCTCACATAGTGCCTGCGCTGTGACAAGCCAGTCAAAAAGTAAATGTCCTCAATATATAAGAACAGTGTGTGGACCCCCACATGAAATACCTGCTTATCAGGATCCCACATACGCACCAGATACTCTAACAACCTGACTTGGGCCCTCATGCCCGGGATACAAAAGTACTTCAGGAGGCCACAGTTTCTCAAAGAAGCAATAGTAGGTGGATGATTTCCGACAATTGCATTGTCTTCTTTGTGCTCCCTTTCGCGCCATTCAAGAACCATTTTGATGGCCAATTATCTACATAAGGAACACAAAAAGAAGATTAGCAACTTTTTTCATGATTTGGTTCTTGTTCATTAGGTAATGTTTTTTAAAATTTTTTGAGCTTTTTGGTTCTTGCAGGTTCCCTATGTGCACAGTGCGAGAACTACGCAGGCTACTATGGTCTCACCTGCGAGAATGCCCCATTCTCGCAGGTCCCGTGTAGCCCACCTAGGAGAATGGCAGCGTGCAAGTATGACTCACTAAATCAACCCAAAAATGAAATTTTAACCAATGGAAATGCAAAATTAAACCATGAAAGTGTAAAGGACAAATAACCTACCTCACTGTCGCTGACGGATCGTTGAATGGATGCTCTTAACTCCCACAATTTGATGCCGAACTTTGAGGGTAAAAGAGGGGTTTTTTAGCTCAAATAGTGGAAAGGTAAAAATGATATGGTAAAAAGAGTATTTACTCCTTTTTATTTACTTTTACTATGTCATTTAGTTTTTTATGATTATTTATCTATTAAACCCTAATCCCTAATTTCATTTTGAGTGTAACTTTTGCAGGCATAATGATTTCGATGGTCAAATACAGAGATACAAACATGTTTTTCTTTGTCATTGCGTGTTTTGATTGTTTTTTATGGTTTTTGTATAAAACCTCGAGCGTGGTTTTTCCATTCTTGCGCTCGAAAATACACAAGAATGCGATCAAGCATACTTTTATCACTTTTTTGGGCTCAACAAGGTTATACGAAAAAGGAACCCCCCTGGAGTCCTCTTTAAGCTATTTTCAAACTCTCTAAAAATGAAAAGATAGCTGAGTGACCTTGCTATTTTCACGCTCGATAAAGTATTTGAAGTAAGCGTCTGGTGAGCGATAATTTATCTCTTTTTTGGTCTCATCCAGACTATTTTACGAAAAAGGAACTGAGAGAGTTCTCTTTTAAAGTGTTTTTCCAGACTCTATAATCATGAAAAACCTTCGAGTTTTCTATCTTTGGACTCGTTAAACAAATATCGATAGACCCGTAATGGGACCGAACCGCTCCTTCTCAGGTTTCATTAAACATACTCCGAAGGACTTATCTGAAGGATAAGCTTATATCGACAAGCATATGTTATCCTCCTCAAGCTTGCGTAAAAATAAAGAGGTACTCGCCAGAAATGGTGGGGGAAAATTTGAGAAAGGGATATGTTTTCATCTTCGTTTTGATTGGTAGTAAGTGTCTCTCTTGAACATGACACCCCCTATTCATTACATTTGAAGCCGGTTTGGGAAATCCATTTGTCTCTCATTCAGTTTGCTAAAAGTTCATTCCCTGTGTTGTCTTTGAGTCAATGCTGCCAAATCATTGGTCGTGTCGTTCATATGTTCAAGAGAAGTCCATCTTAAACCTATATTGAGTCGGCCATCTGCAGTTATCCATTCTCTCCGTGTCAGCCTTCCCTGTGTCTAGTTCAATTTACATCATACTTTGTTTCACCTTCAAAATCTGTTACTCATTTCGTGTCATTGATGGGGGATACATCAAGGCCCTCCTGTGACAAGTTTTGTTCCATCGACTTCATCTCATTATCTAGAATCAAAGCTTAGAAATTCTTTGGTACCTTGGAGCTTGCATGCCTCAATGGCAGGTTTCCTCGCTTTCGACAGTGGGTTTACATCATTGACCCCTGATCAAAAGATTCCGTCAAATGTTCGACTTCAACTCATTCATTCACACTCGATGGATTGTACTAGTGTACCTTGGGAGTCATTGACATCAATGGTGATTTCCCTCGCACTTTTTAACATTTTCATCAATGACCGGTAATCAAGTGGTTTCTGCCATGTTTGACTTCGACACATGTAATCACATGGTTATATTCGTACTTTGGGGGATGAGATTGAAGACCCTGGATATCATCTATTTTTTCCAGGTTGCGATGGAGTATGTATAATTTGTGACACATAGATCCACTGTGTATGTCTCGTGGCTATGTCCTCTTAATTTGAAATTTCTCGCATAGATCCATAGTGTATTCCTAGTGGCTATGCTATATTTTGACGACATGGATCAGTGTATGATTGGTGGCCATGACCCATGTCTACAATGTCATCAGTCTGTGATCTGATTATGGGAATGTCTACCTCAGAATTAATATATATGATATTCTGCAGATGCTTGGTTGTTCGCAGGTTTCCGATTAGGTGTGCTCCTGGTTTCTGACACACACATGCAACTTACAAAGTCTTTTGGCTATCACTGGTTCCAACCTCATACTTTGGGGGGAATTTTGTTACCCATGATTTTGGTCGTCATGATGATGTATTGATGATGGTGTACTCAGGCTCTTCATAATAACTTTCTCCTGAGAAAATTTACTTTCATCTCTTCCCAAAAAACTCATTTTTGAAGAAGGTTCGCAGGCTGCTAATACATTTGGGTGCGAGAATGCCTGATTCTCACAGGCTTCCTTAAGCCAGGGTGTGAACTTCTCACATTGTGTTGAATAGTTAGGGTGCGAACTCTTCCTAAAGCAAGGAAAAAGATGAATTCTCGATGTTTCTAGAAGGGAATCTTCTAGAAGGATGGGTTGCCATTAGAATGGTTATGTTTGTACTGGATTCCCAGATATTGTGGGATCATTCTTATCCAAGAAACTAACTCATTCTCTCCTATATATTGAGGGAATTCTCATGGAAAAGGTTAAGCAAGATCCATTGGAGAATTGGTGAAAGAATTGTGTGAAGGACTTAGCTTGAACAACAACTTGGAGACTCTAGCAAGCCTACCAAGAGGATTTGATCCTCTTCATGCAAGGATTGAGCAAGTGTGTGTGTATTGGAGCCAAGAGCCATCGAAAGGAAGCTTGCGACATCAAGGCTATCAGGTTGTAATTTTTACTTTCAATCAATATGATACAGTGGCATGTTCCTTTCCCATAAAGCTATTCTCACTTTATTGTATAATTTCTTGATCATACACATAAGTTGACTGTTGAATATATCATGCTATCTTCAGTTTGGTTGGTTTTTGTTGTTTTGGTCTTGACCTCATGAGAGCATGTGAGCAAAGCAAGAGCAACAAAGACCCTAGGAAGCGATATAAAGGTATGTTATTTGTTCCTTCCTACTAGCTTATTCAATGATCAAATATTAGGGAAAGAGTCATGTCTTGTCCTATTTTGTTCTAGATCCAGGTGGATCTAGGGAGATCTGTTAGTGTCCTCACCTATCGATTAGTCTGATAATAGGTGCCCCAGTCTTGTCTGTGAAAAAGAAATATGGAACGTGACAGAGGTCAGATCATTCATAGGCCTTGCAGAAACAAATTCATTATTTGGGGCATATCATCTCAGAAAATGGGATAGCAGTGGACCCTGAGAAGATAGAAGCCATTAGAGAATGGTCAACACCAAAGAATGTGATAGAGGTTAGATCATTCATAGGCCTTGTAGTTGACTACGGGAGATTCATTGGAGGATTCTCAAAGATAGCACACCCAATCACTTCCTTGCAAAGAAAGGGTATGAAGTTTCAGTGGACGTCGGACTGTGAAAGGAGTTTCCAACATTTGAAACAATTATTGACAAGTGCTCTAATACTAAGGATTGCAGACCCAAATGAATATTTCATTGTATACACAGATGGATGTAATGAAGGAATTGGTGGAGTCCTCAGTCAAAATGGATTCGTGATATGTTATGAATCAAGGAAGTTGAAAGAGCATGAAAGAAACTATGCCACTCATGATTTGGAGTTGGCAGCCATAGTACATGCCCTGAGGAAATGGAGACACTACCTCATGGGAAAAAGGTTTGAGCTAAGAACAAACCACAATGGTTTGAAATATTTATTTGATCAACCAAATCTAAATGTTAGGCAAAGAAGATGGTTAGAATTTCTAAGCAAATATAACTTTGATATAAAGCATATCAAAGGGAAAGAAAATACAGTGGCTAATGCACTCAGTAGGAGGGTGCATGAACTACGTGCTACAACCATCAACATGTATCAGACTGATGTTAAAATAAAAATTCTGGAGGATGAAAATACAAACCTGCAATACAAAGAATTGATAGCAAAATTACAACAAGGTAAGACAGCCAAGAAGATGGATATTTATAAGTTGGGAGTAGATGGAATATTGCTGCACAAGAACAAAATTTTCGTACCAAATGTCCAGGACTTGAAACGTATAATTTTGCATGACATGCATAATGTTCCTTATGCATGGCATCTTGGATATAAAAAAACCATAGCAGCGGTTAAGAACCAATATTCTTGGCCAGGCATGAAGAGAGAGATAGCAGAATACATCGCAAGATGTATGGAATGTCAGAAAGTTAAAGAGGAGCATAGGCACCCAACAGGATTGTTGCAACCTTTGCCCATTCCTAAATGGAAGTGGGAAGTGGTGACAATGGATTTTATTACAGAATTGCCCAAAATAGGAAAGCTACATGATTCGATTGTGGTGGTGGTGGAAAAGATTACAAAAGCTGCCCATTTTATTCCATTAAAACCTACTCACAAGGCAACAAATGTCGCTGATATTTTCATGAAGGAAGTGGCACGATTGCATGGAATTCCTAAAATGATTGTGTCTGATAGAGACCCGAAATTCACCTCGAATTTCTGGAAAGGATTGTTCAAAATATTTGGGATGAGTCTAAACTTTAGTAAAACTTACCATCCTGAGTCTGATGGATAGGAAAAGAGGGTGAATAGAGTTATAGAAGATATGTTGAGAATGTATGTGATGGATAAACCATCCAAATGGGAAGACTACCTACATTTAGTAGAATTCGCTTACAACAATGGGTATCATACATGATTGAAGATGAGCCCATTTGAAGCACTTTACGATAGAAGGTGCAATACTCCAGTGAGCTGGGATAACCCAGCTGATAGAACAGTAGTCGGGCTAGAGTTGCTCAGGGAGATGGAGGACCAAATGTTAAAAATTAAGTAGAATTTGAAAGCTGCCCAAGACAGACAGAAAAGTTATGCTGATAAAAATAGAATCCATAGAGAATTGAAAGTGGGTGATCATGTTTCCCTGAAGTTGAAAGCTAACAGGAGTTCCCTGAAGCTGGGGAGCTGCGCCAAGTTGGCAGCCGGATTTTGTGGACCATTTGAAAACCTAGAGAAGATTGGTCCAGTTGCTTATATGATTGCATTGCCTGCATCTATGTCTGTTCATAATGTATTCCATGTGTCATTTCTAAAGAAATACATACCTGATGCTAATCATGTTGTTGATTGGAATGTTATTTAGGTGGAGTAAGAAGGCGCTTTCCAAGTGCATCCGATGCACATTTTGGACCGGAAAATCAAACAACTCCAGAATCGATCCATAGGGCTTGTAAAGGTCCATTGGACTTGGTACGGACCTGAAGACACTACTTGGGAGCATGAGGATGCAATGCGGGCAGAATACCCGCATCTTTTTGAAAAATTTTGAAAATTTTGTTGTATATGGGTACATGATGCACTGATGACAGTGAATAAATAAGGGGAGGGGATTGTAATATCCCTCGGCCGAACCCAAATGCAAGTGTAATCCAAGTATATTTAAGCTAGTGAGTTGTTTAGACATCATTTTTGTAATACACCTTTCATGGCATGGTGCACACATATACTGCGCAATAAATTGATGTAGTGTGCACATTTATGGATACTGCACACAGTAACTAAAGTGCACGCAAACTTGAGCACATTGGATACCACGCGCAGTAACTAAAGTGCATGCAACCTTGAGGACAACGGATATCGTGTGTAGTAACTAAAGTGCGTGCAATATTAAGGTCAGTGAACCTTTATGTATATGATATGCATTATAGGCTGGTGAGCCAGTATTATAAGTTGTAATGCTTATATTTTAATATTAGGCCAGAGCGCCTAGATGTCAAAGGAAAGTGCACATATTTTTTATATGTCTCATGATTAATACAAAATACATCGTTGTGCACAGACTGACCATGATAAAAGAGAAGGGGGACTAGATTCCACTAGTTAGGGAAAGGGAGGGCCAAAATCTAAGGAAAGGGCTAAGCAAGAGAGCTTAAGCCAAAAAGGAATATTAAATTAATATTTCTTAGAACTTAAAGTATGGATAATTATTTTATCCTAAGTCCTAAAGAAGGGGAGAAGTGTATTAGAGCAGCTTCCAACATGACAAGTGTCAAGTTGGAGACATGCATACTTATTACCGAGACATATTGCTTTTGGGGGGATCTTACCATTTTTGCTTCGACAAGAGAACTATTATTGGGGGGGAAATCATCATCTCTACCAGGAATCCATGAAAATTTCTTTGCACAATCATCGATCTGTCCTCATACTTTCCTATCACTATACATGAGCCTATTTTCGTGACCATTTTTCTGGTTGGTGTACCTGTCAGCTTGGGAGAAGGATTGAAGAGGCGGGTTGTCAGGCCCATGAGCAATTCTTTGAGTGAGATAATTGCTGGGGCTCGATTTCCTGAAGGTGCTAAACTACAACTATAGTTCTCTGAGACTTTTGGTCTATCTTGTTGTTGAAGCCCTGGAAGGGAAGTGGGGCAGCCGAAGGACTGTTAAGTAGAGAAGGTGCACACTTCCTTGGGTGGGACAAGCATGTGGGGAATGAGAGGCTGTAGGCTATCAGTTGAGTGAGCACCTAAGATGGAGTCTTTCCTGTTGACCGTGAACCCTTAGCCTGGTTAGGAACCCCTTACTCGGGTGGAGTCTAGTCCCAGCTCGGGGGTGACTCACTATTGAGAGTGATGAACAGTGTAGTCTAATGCTGGGAGGTTCATGGATAGTCTGCACGCATTTGGTGACATTCTTACCAAGATAAGTGTCGGTTCTGTGATGAATTTACATGTTGCATTGTCATTTATGTGTTAATTTATGGGTTTTATGGCATGTGTGAGCATATCTGTCTATATTTTTAAGGATATACCCTTGCATACGCTGCATGTCTGTGATTACTGTTAATATAGCCTGAAAATCATATATTTATAGAATGCAATTGTTTGTTTATGTTTTATATGTGAAGCTTCCGCTAGAGCATTTTATGTATATGTTTAATTGCATACATTTCAGTATGTATGTATGCTTGTGTGTGTATATACGTATTAAAAAAAATAAAAAATTATGTGACATACGTCAGTTGGATACTAGGTTGTTACCTTATGTTGTCAGAGCTAAGTGAAGCATTTGAGTAGTGACATTCCCTGGCCTGTTGGTGTCTGGGAGGTGAGTTACGGTATGGTATCAGAGAACTTTCCTATCACAGTACATGAACCTATTTTCGTGACCATTTTTCCAGTGGGTGTACCTGTCAACTTGGGAGTGGGATTGAAGAGGCGGGTTGTCAGGCCCGTCAGAAATTATCTGAGTGAGAGAATTGTTGGGGATCGATTTCCTAAAGGTGCTAAACTATAGCTACAATTCTATGAGACTTTTGGTTCCGCCTGTTGTCGAAGCTCTGGAAGGGAAGTGGGGCAACCGAAGGACTGTTTAGCAGAGAAGGGGCACACTTTCTTGGGTGGGACAGGCATATGGGGAATGAGAGGCTATAGGTTGTCAGTTGAGTGAGAACCTGAGATGGAGTCTTTCCTGTTGATCGTGAACCCTTATCCTGGTTAGGAACCCCTTACCCGGGTGGAGTCTAGTCCCAGCTCAGGGGTGACTCACTGTTGAGAGTATTGAACAATGTAGTCTAAGGTTGGGATTTCTATCACTCTATTCACCCTCTCTGTCTGTCCATCAGACTTAGGATGATAAGCCGTACTAAAGTTAAGATTCATCCCAAATCCTTTGAACAATCCTTTCCAAAAATTCAAGGTGAATTTTGTGTCTATGTCAGACACAATTGTTTTAGGAATTCTGTGCAATCGTGCCACTTCCTTCATGAAAATATCAACGACATCTGCTGCCTTGTGAGTAGTTTTTAGTGGAATAAAATGGGTAGATTTTGTAAGCTTGTCCACCACCACCATAATCGAATCATGTAGCTTGCCTGTTCTGGGAAATCTTGTAATAAAATCCATTATCACCACTTCCCACTTCCATTCAGAAATGGGCAAAGGTTGCAGCAATCCTGCTGGGTGCCTATGTTCTGCTTTAACTTTCTGGCATTCCATACATCTTGCGATGTATTCTGCTATCTCTCTCTTCATTCCTGGCCAAAAATATTGGCTCTTAACTACTGCTATGATTTTCTGATATCCAGGGTGCCTTGCATAAGGAACATTATGCATCTCATGCAAAATTATACGTTTCAAGTCCTGGACATTTGGTACAAAAATTATGTTCTTGTGTAGCAATATTCCATCTACTCCCAACTTATAAATATCCATCTTCTGTGGTGTCTTACCTTGCTTTAATTTTTCTATCAATTCTTTGTATTGCAGGTCTATATTTGCAGCCTCCAGAATTTTTCTTTTAACATCAGTCTGATACATGTTGATGGTTGTAGCACGTAGTTCATGCACCCTCCTACTGAGTGCATCAACCACTTTATTTTCTTTCCCTTTGATATGATTTATATCAAAGTGAGTTGTTTAGACATCATTTTTGTAATACACCTTTCATGGCATGGTGCGCGGATATACTGCGCGGTAAAGTGATGTAGTGTGCACATTTCTGGATACCGTGCGCAGTAACTAAAGTGCGTGCAACCTTGAGGACAATGGATATTGCGCGCAGTAACTAAAGTGCGTGCAACCTTGAGGAAATGGATACCATGTGTAGTAACTAAAGTGCGTGCAACCTTGAGGACAATGGATACGCACACAGTAACTAAATTGTGTGCAATATTAAGCTCAATGAACCTTTATGTATATGATATGCATTATAGGCTAGTGAGACAATATTATAAGCCATAACGCTTATGTTTTAAAATTAGGCCAGAGTGCCTAGATGTTAAAGGCCAACGCTCCTATTTTGTATATGTCTCATGATTAATATAAAATACATCGATGCACGCAGACCAACCATGATAAAAGAGAAGGGGGACTAGATTCCACTAGTTAGGGAAAGGGAGGGCCAAATGCTAAGGAAAGGGCTAAGCGAGAGAGATTAAGCCAAAAAAGAATATTAAATTAATATTTCTTAGAATATAAAGTATGGATAATTATTTTATCCTAAGTCCTAAATAAGGGGACAAGTGTATCAGAGCAACTTCCAACATGACAAGTGTCAAGTTGGAGACATGCATACTTATTGCCGAGAGTTATTTCCTTTGGGGGCATCTTACCATTTTTGCGTGAACCAGAGAACCATTATTGGGGGGGGGAATCATCATCTCTACCAGGAATCCATGACCATTTCTTTGCACAGTCATTGAGCTATCCTCGCACTTTCCTATCACTATACATGAACCTATTTTTGTGACCATTTTTTCGGTTGGTGTAGCCGTTAGCTTGGGAGTGGGATTGAAGAGGTAGGTTGTCAGGTCCGTGAGAAATTCTTTGAGTGAGAGAATTGTTGGGGATCGATTTACTGAAGGTGCTAAACTACAACTACAGTTCTCTAAGACTTCTGGTCCGGCTTGTTGCTAAAGCCCTGGAAGGGAAGTGGGGTAGCCGAAGGACTGTTGAGCAGAGAAGGGGCACACTTCCTTGGGTGGGACATGCATGTGGCGAATGAGAGGATATAAGCTATCGGTTGAGTGAGCACCTGAGATGGATTCTTTCCTATTGACCGTAAACCCTTAGCCTGGTTAGGAACCCCTTACCTGGGTGGAGTCTAGTCACAGCTCCGGGGTGACTCACTGTTGAGAGTGATGAACAGTGTAGTCTAAGGCTGGGAGGTTCGTGGATGGTCTGCATGCAGTTGGTGACATTCTTACCAAGATAAGTATCAGTTATGTGATGAATTTACATGTTGCATTGTCATTTATGTGTTAATTTATGG
>JZKD02S1846282.1:60065-75859 GCA_000966675.3 Picea glauca | reverse complement strand
ACCATGAATCCATGACCATTTCTTTGCACAGTCATTGAGATATCCTCATAATTTCCTATCATTGTATGTGACCTTGTTTTCGTGACCATTTTTTTGGTTGGTGTACTTGTCAGCTTGAGAGAGAGATTGAAGAGGTGGGTTGTCAAGCCTATGAGAAATTCTTTGAGTGAGATAATTGTTGGGGATCGATTTCCTGAAGGTGCTAAAATACAACTATAGTGCTCAAAGACTTCCAGTCTGGCCTGTTGCTGAAGCCCTAGAAGGGAAGTGGGGCAACCGAAGGACTGTTGAGTAGAGAAGGGGCACACTTCCTTGGGTGGGACAAGCATGTGGGGAGTGAGAGGCTGTAGGCTGTCGGTTGAGTGAGCACGTGAGATGGAGTTTTTTCTGTTGACCGTGAACCCTTATCTTGGTTAGGAACCCTTTACTTGGGTGTAGTCTAGTCCTAGCTCGGGGGTGACTCACTGTTGAGAGTGATGAATAGTGTAGTCTAAGGATGGGAGGTTCATGGATGGTCTACATGCAGTTGGTGACATTCTTACCAAGATAAGTATCGGTTCTGTGATGAATTTACATGTTGCATTGTCATTTATGTGTTAATTTATGGGTTTTATGGCATGTGTGAGCATATATATTTGTATGTTTACGAGTATACCCCTATATATGTTGCATGTCTGTGATTACTGTTAATACTGTCTGTAAATCACATATTTACAGAATTCCTTTAGGGGGATCGTACCATTTTTGTGTCAACCAGAGAACCATTATTGGGGGGGGGAAATCATCATCTCTACCATGAATCCATGACCATTTCTTTGCACAGTCATTGAGCTATCCTCGTACTTTCCTATTACTGTACATGAACCTATTTTCGTGACCATTTTTCTGGTTGGTGTACCTGTCATCTTGGGAGCGGGATTGAAGAGGCGAGTTGTCAGGCCCATGAGCAATTCTCTAAGTGAGAGAATTGTTGGGGATTGATTTCTTGAAGGTGCTAAACTACAACTACAGTTCTCTGAGACTTCTGGTCTGGTCTATTGTTGAAGCCCTGGAAGGGAAGTGGGGTAGCCAAAGGACTGTTGAGTAGAGAAGGGGCACACTTCCTTGGGTGGGATAGGCATGTGGGGAGTGAGAGGTTATAAGATGTTGGTTGAGTGAGCACCAGAGATGGAGTCTTTCCTGTTGATTGTGAACCCTTATCCTAGTTAGGAACCCCTTACCCAGGTGGAGTCTAGTCCCATCTCGGGGGTGACTCACTGTTGAGAGTGATGAACATTGTAGTTTAAGGATGGGAGGTTCGTGGACGGTCTGCATGCAGTTGGTGATATTCTTACCAAGATAAGTATCGGTTCTGTGATGAATTTACATGTTGCATTGTCATTTATGTGTTAATTTATGGGTTTTATGGCATGTGTGAGCATATATGTCTGTATGCTTAAGGGTATATCCCTGTGTACGATGCATGTATGTGATTACTATTAATAGAACCTGAAAATCATATATTTATAGAATGCAATTGTTTGTTTATATTTTATATGTGAAGCTTCTGCTAGAGCATTTTATGTATATGTTTAATTGCATGAAATTCAATATGTATGTATGCCTATGTGTTTATATACGTATTTATAAGGAAAAATTATGTTACATACCTCAGTTGGATACTGGGTTGTTACCTTATGTTGTCAGAGCTAAGTTAAGCGTCTGAGTAGTGACGTTCCCTAGCCTGTTGGTGGCCAGGGAGGTGTGTTACAGTATGATACCATACTGTAACGCACCTCCCCGACCACCAACAGGCCGGGGAATGTCACTACTCAAATGCTTAACTTAGCTTTGACAACATAAGGTAACAACCCAATATCCAACTCAAGTATGTCACATAATTTTTTTTTTTTTTTAATACGTATATACACACATAGGCATACATACATACTGAACTGCATGCAATTAAACATATACATAAAATGCTCTAGCGGAAGCTTCACATATAAAAGATAAACAAACAATTGCATTTTGTAAATATACGATTTTAGGGCTGTATTAACAGTAATCACAAACATGCAACGTATACAGGGGTATACCCTTAAACATACAGACATATATGCTCACACATGCCATAAAACCCATAAATTAACACATAAACGACAATGTAGCATGTAATTTCATCACAGAACCGATACTTATCTTGGTAAGAATGTCATCAACTGTGTGCATACCATACACGAACCTCCCAGCGTTAGACTACACTATTCATCACTCTCAATAGTGAGTCACCCCCGAGCTGGGACTAGACTCCACCCAGGTAAGGGGTTCCTAACTAGGCTAAGGGCTCACAGTTAACAGGAAAGAATCCATCTTAGGTGCTCACTCAACTGACATCCTACAACCTCTCATTCCCCACATTCCTGTCCCACCCAAGGAAGTGTGCCCCTTCTCTGCTCAACAGTCCTTCGGCTGCCCCACTTCCCTTCGAGGGATTCAACAACAAGCCAGACCGAAAGTCTCAGATCACTGTAGCTATAGTTTAGCACCTTCAGGAAATTGATCCCCAACAATTCTCTCACTCAGGTAATTTCTCACGGTCCTGACAACTCGTCTATTCAATCCCACTCCCAAGCTGACAGGTACATCCACCGAAAAAATGGTCACAAAAATAGGTTCATGTACAATTATAGGAAAGTACAAGGATAGCTCGTTAACTGTGCAAATAAATGGTCATGGATTCATGGTAGAGATGATGATTTCTCCCCCCAATAATGGTTCTCTAGTCCACGCAAAAATGGTAAGATCCTGCCAAAGGCAACAAGTCTCAAAAATAAGTATGCATGTCTCCAACTTGACACTTGTCATGTTGGAAGCTTCTCTGATACATTTGTCCCCTTCTTTAGGACTTAAGATAAAATAATTATCCATACTTTATGTTCTAAGAAATATTAATTTAATATTCCTTTCTATCTTAATCTCTCTTGCTTAGCCCTTTCCTTAGCTTTTGGCCCTCCCTTTCCCTAACTGGTTGAATATAGTCCCCCTTCTCTTTTATCGTGGTCGGTCTGCATGCAACGATGTATTTTATATTATTCATGAGACATATACAAAATATGAATGCTGGCCTTTAACATCTAGGCGCTTTGGCCTAATTTTAAAACATAAGCATTCTCATTTATAATACTGGTTCACCAACCTATAATTCATATCATATACATAAAGGTTCACTGACCTTAATATTTCACGCACTTTAGTTACTGTGCACGGTATCCATTGTCCTCAAGGTTGTACGCACTTTAGTTACTGTGTGTGGTATCCACTTTCCTCAAGGTTGCATGCACTTTAGTTACTGCGCCCGATATCTAGAAATGTGCACACTACATCAGTTTACTACGCAGTATATGTGCGCACCATGCCATGAAAGGTGTATTAAAAAAATGATGTCTAAACAACTCACTAGATTAAATATACTTGGATTACACTTGCATTTGGGTTTGGCCGAGGAATATTACAATCCCCTCCCCTTATTTATGCACTGTCCTCAGTGCATCATGTACCCATATACAACAAAATTTTCAAAATTTTTCAAAAAGATGCAGGTATTCTGCCCGCATTGCATCCTTATGCTCCCAAGTAGAATCTTCAGGTTTGTACCAGGTCTGTTGGATCTTTACAAGCCCTATGGCTCGATTTCGGAAATGTTTGATTTTCTGGTCCAAAATGCACACCGGATGCACTTGGAAAGTGCCTTCTTGCTCCACCTGAATAACATTCCAATCAACAACATGATTAGCATCAGGTATGTATTTCTTTAGCAATGATACATGGAATACATTATGAACAGACATAGATACAGGCAATGCAATCCTATAAGCAACTGGACCAATCCTCTTTAGGATTTCAAATGGTCCACAAAATCTAGCTGCCAACTTGGCCCAACTTCCCAACTTCAGGGAAGTCTTGTTAGCTTTCACCTTCAGTAGAACATGATCACCCACTTTGAATTCTTCATGGATTCTATTTTTATCAACATAACGTTTTTGTCTGTCTTGGGCAACTTTCAAATTCTGCTTAATTTTTAACGTTTGGTCCTCCATCGCCTTGAGAAACTCTGGCCCGACTATTATTCTATCAGCTGGGTTATCCCATCTCACTGGAGTATTTCACCTTCTACCGTAAAGTGATTCAAATGGGATCATCTCCAATGATGTCTGATACCCATTGTTGTAAGCGAATTCTACTAAATGTAGGTAGTCTTCCCATTTGGATGGTTTATCCATCACATACATTCTCAACATATCTTCTATCACTCTATTCACCCTCTTTGTCTATCCATCAAACTTAGGATGGTAAGCTATAATAAAGTTTAGATTCATTCCAAATCCTTTCCAAAAATTCGAGGTGAATTTTGGGTCTCTATTAGACACAATCGTTTTAGGAATTCCGTGCAATCGTGCCACTTCCTTCATGGAAATATCAACGACATATGTTGCCTTGTGAGTAGTTTTTTAGTGGAATAAAATGGGCATCTTTTGTAATCTTGTCCAGCACCACCATAATCGAATCATGTAGCTTTCCTGTTCTGGGAAATCCTGTAATAAAATCCATTGTTACCACTTCTCACTTCCATTCAGGAATGGGCAAAGGTTGCAACAATCCTACTGGGTGCCTATGTTCTGCTTTAACTTTCTGGCATTCCATACATCTTGCGATGTATTATTCTATCTCTCTCTTCATGCCTGGACAAAAATATTGGCTCTTAACCGCTGCTACAGTTTTTTGATATCCAGGGTGCCCTGCATAAGGAAAATTATGCATCTCATGCAAAATTATATGTTTCAAGTCTTGGACATTTGGTACAAAAATTTTGTTCTTGTGCAACAGTATTCCATCTACTCCCAACTTATAAATATCCATCTTCTGTGATGTCTTACCTTGCTGTAATTTTGCTATCAATTCTTTGTATTGCAGGTCTATATTTGCAACCTCCAGAATTTTTCTTTTAACATCAATTTGATACATGCTGATCGTTGTAGGATGTAGTTCATGCACCCTCCTATTGAGTGCATCAACCACTTTATTTTCTTTCCCTTTGATATGATTTATATCAAAGTTATATTCGCTTAGAAATTATAACCATCTTCTTTGCCTAGCATTTAGATTTGGCTAATCAAATAAATATTTCAAACCATTATGGTCTATTCTTAGCTCAAACCTTTTTCCCATGAGGTAGTGTCTCCATTTCCTTAGGGCATGTATTATGGCTGCCAACTACAAATCATTAGTGGCATAGTTTCTTTCATGGTCTTTCAACTTCCTTGATTCATAACATATCATGAATCCATTTTAATTGAGGACTCCACAAAGTCCTCCATTACATGCATCTGTGCATACAACGAAATCTTCATTTGGGTCTACAATCCTTAGTATTGGAGCACTTGTCAATAATTGTTTCAAATGTTGGAAACTCCTTTCACAGTCCGACATCCACCGCAACTTCATACCCTTTCTTTGCAAGGAAGTGATTGGGTGTACTATCTTTGAGAACCCTCCAATGAATCTCCTGTAGTAACATGCAAGGCCAATGAATGATCTGACCTCTGTCACATTATTTGGTGCTGACCATTCTCTAATGACTTCTATCTTCTCAGGGTCCACTTCTATCCCATTTTCTGAGATGATATGCCCCAAATAATGAATTTGTTTCTGATAAAATGAGCACTTGCTCAATTTGGCATACAAATGATGGTCCCTTAATACTTGCAACACCATATTCAAATGATCATCATGCTCTTTCTCTGACTTAGAGTATATAATAATGTCATCAAGAAAGATAATGACAAACTTGTCTAAATATTCTCGGAAAACACCATTCATTAAGCACATGAAAACAATTGGTGCATTTGACAACCCAAATGGAACCACTGTGAACTCGTAATGACCATACCTTGTCCTGAAGGTGGTCTTGTTGATATCTTCTTCTTTAATTATTACCTGATGGTATCCCAATCTGAGATCTATCTTTGAAAATATCTTTGCATCCTTCAATTGATCAAAAAGATCATCGATCCTTAGCAAAGGATACTTGTTCTTGACAGTCACTTTATTCAATTGTCTAAAATCAATGCATAATCTTAACATTCCATCTTTATTTTTCAAAAAAAAGACTACGGAACCCCAAGGTGAAACACTTGGACGTATATACCCCTTCTTTATAAGTTCTTCAAGCTGCATTTGCAACTCTTTCAATTCTGGCGTACTCATTCTGTAAGGATTCTTTGACATGGGAGTTGCTTCTGGTGTCAGATTTATAGAAAAATCAATGTCTCTCTTTCGGGGTAGTCCTAATACCTACTTGAATACATCTTCAAACTCTTTCAGGACTGCATAATCCTCCAAATTTGTCACCTTGTCCTTAGGTGTCTCCTCCATATGAACTACAAATATTTGACATCCTCTTATATAACATTTCTTTAGCTGCAATGATGAAATTTCTCTAATGGTTACTGCCCTGGGAATTCCCTGCATTTTCCTTTGGTTCCCTTCTTCATCCAAGCAAGTGAATGCTTTGTTATGACAATCCAATAGAGCATGATGTGGGTCCAACTAATCCATCCCAATTAGACAGTCATAGGAACCTAAAGGTAAGATGTTCAAATCTGCTTTGGTGCTTAGTCCGTTCATGTCCATAAGACATGACTTAACCATCTCATTAAACTTTCTTTTGGCTCATGTAGCCAACTGTACCAACCATGGTTTTCCATGCTTGCTTCTTGGCAATTGAAAACTTTCTACAGCGGATAATATAAAATACACCAACTGCATGCATGATATTAAGGTGAATTGCTAGGGATCGATTTCTTGAAGGTGCTAAACTACATCTATAGTGCTCTAAGACTTCTGGTCTGACCTATTGCTGAATCCCTGGAAGGGAAGTGGGGTAGCTGAAGGACTGTTGACTAGAGAAGGGGCACATTTCCTTGGGTGGGATAAGTATGTGGGGACTGAGAGGCTATAGACTATTAATTGAGTGAGCACTTGAGATGGAGTCTTTCCTGTTGACCGTGAACCCTTAGCCTGGTTAGGAACCCCTTACCTGAGTGGATTCTAGTCCCAGCTCGAGGGTGACTCACTGTTGAGAGTGATGAACGGTGTATTCTAATGCTAGGAGGTTTGTGGAAGGTCTGCACGCAGTTGGTGACATTCTTACCAAGATAAGTATCGGTTCTGTGATGAATTTACATGCTGCATTATCATTTATGTGTTAATTTATGGGTTTTATGGCATGTGTGAGCATATCTATTTGTATGTTTAAGGGTGTACCCCTGTGTATGCTGCATGTCTATGATTATTGTTAATACAACCTAAAAATATTATATTTACAGAATGAAACTATTTGTTTATGTTTTATATGTGAAGCTTTTGCTAGAGTGTTTTATGTATATGTTTAATTGCATGTAGTTCAGTTTGTATGTATGTGTGTGTGTGTGTGTATATACATATTTAAAAAGAAAAATTATGTGACATACCTCAATTGGATACTGGGTTGTTACCTTATGTTGTCAGAGTTAAGTTAAGCGTCTGATTAGTGACGTTCCCCGGCCTGTTGGTGGCTGGGGAGGTGCATTACAGAGAGTATATTTTGCGTATAAGGTTTACAACAAGCTCGAAATATCCAAAAACTGACAGGTGACCACAACCAATATTATAGGCATTTTCAATGCCTAATAATAAAGCTTTGAATTCAGTGACATTGTTTGTGCAAGAAAACTCCAACCTGTAAGAAAAGTTATGAATTTTTCCCACAGGAGAGTATAAGATTATGCCAGTTCCATTACCTTCACTAGAGCATGAACCATCAAAGTGCATGTGCCACATACCATCATATAAATCAATTTATTCCAAGGGAATGTTATCCTCCTTGAAAAAGATGGAATACACCCCTAGGTCCTCTTCGATATAGTTCACATTAGGTTGTGGGACACTCTCCATGTAAGTTGAAATCCTTCCCTCTCTAAGGACTATAATGTTTTTACCATTCCTAGGAACAGATAAGTGTGTCCCATCGAGTGAGATGTATCCACCCATCAAAGATTGCCAATATCTTCCCAAGATGATTGAGTAATTTCTTACTGGCATATCAATTACTTGAATACTAATGGTTGTCCTTATTTCAGGGTGTGCGTGCAAAACTAAGGTCACATATTTAATCTCACCTATGGTCGTTTGTTGTATAATAGTATAAGAGAGCATGCTTCTGGCATTTTCATTTGTACAAGACAATCCTAGATCTTCCATAATAATCTTCGACATCACACTTGGTCCCAAACCACCATTAATGATGCAACAATGGGCGATCTTATCCATAATATTTACAGAAATATAAAAAAGGGGGATTTTTTACAGGGTATCTAAATTTATGTACACCTACTTTATTTACAGATGAATCCTCTTCATTTACCTCTTCAGAGAGATTGGCTACAACATAAGCTTTTCCTTCCATGAATTGTTTTATATGCCTCTTTTGTTCAGGGATGACAACCATGTTTAGAAGGGTTGCATCTGCTTTGATGTTGTCCAACTGATTTAGGATAATGTATTTAGAAGAGGGGAGAGGGGAAGTTATTCCTTGACTGTCAGGAACCTTAGGAACCTGAATAGTAGTAGCTGGTGAGGATGAACTCGGGCTAGAAGAATTGTGGGGAGGATCATATTTTCCTTTGGGGGCATAGGATTTATTCCTAGTATTGATGATCATGACATCTTCTGTCTCTACAAAATCTAGGAAAACGATGGTAGTTTCTGGTGTTTTACCAAATATCTTATCTCTGGCATTCTTTTTTACCTCACATGTGGTTTCCTAGTGGTGTTTCTCATAAAAGTTACACCAACTTCGAGGCATGATAACTTTAGGCTGAAAATTATTTTCAATTGGATTTCTAAAGGGTGGTGCAGAAGAGGATGAAGCTCTAGGGGTGAAAGGGGAGACATTTCATTTTCTCTCATACACTATCATAAAATTATTCATATCTTGTACTAGCTAAAAGAGGGTGGACATGTCTATCTATTTAACCAATTCTCCCTGAGGAAGACCTGTTCTTTCGAGCTGTTCTTCATACTCCAAACATGTATGCAGAGCAGAACCAAGGTTATCGATGGATTTTTCCTCAAGCCTATGATGATAGGGGGAAGGTAATGCATTCTAGTAATTCATGAAAGAAGCTTGGTTTTGAGGTTGAATGAGTTCAAGTATTTGATTGTATAACTTAGTGAAACACAAGTTGAAGGACTTGATGGTCTCACCATTCTTATAGGTGATGTTATTGTACTCCCGTAACTTCTCAGCTGGTATTTTAGGTTGCTCATAGGTGGATTTTAACCAGTAGACTAACTCCTCCCAAGTAGACATAATCTTAGGAGGAAGGTCAAAGAAATCGGCCCCAACCTTTCCTTCCAAGGAATTGACAAATAAGCGCATGCAAGTATCATTGTCATTGGCTCCTATGTCATGACAGGCATTAGAAAATTCCACCAGGTATTCATTTGTAGTGACATTTTTTTTTCCCAAAAACCTGGGAAGATTCTCTTTGAATTTAGGAAGTGGGCAAGTAGTAGGTGCTTGGTTAAGAGGAGAGGAAACATGCCATGGTGTGGTTATAGAATCTTATTCAAAATGAAAAATCCCATACTTTTTAATGAATTTGGTGGGATTTGTGGTAGATTGGATAGGGATACGGTGGCTATATAAGCTACCAATCACTGAAAAAGTGGAAGACTGAGAAGAGGAAGCACTTCCAGTTCCACCAGATCCACCACTAGATGCCATCTTGTGGATGATAGGTGAGGGAGAGAAAGACGAACTGGATGAATCAAACAAAGTTCTCCTTAGAGAACTTTGTTGGGTAGATAACACAATGTTCTTTCTCCCTATTTCAACGAAAGGATTAATTTCAGGTGATAAGCCTCTCCTCCTCCTAGAAACGCGAGGGTCTAAGGACATGTAAACAAGGTCAAAGCTAAAGGAAAAAGAAGGTTATTGCTAGTTTCTAGGCTGTCTACATCTAACTTCACAATGTTCTTGGGAACTAATGTCTCGTTCAATTTCTTCCCATGAATGATTAAGCCCAACATGAGTATTAGCAGTGTCTAAAATGGTGTTAAACAAATTCAATGAAATGTTGGTCTGATCTTGAAGATCGGGCTCAATATTGGGATGCCTTGCAATAGGTACATTCATTAAGAAATAAATCAGTCAAAGAATCAATATCAGAAAAATAGATGTATTCGATGATAATCGAGCATAAAAATCAACCATAGAGATATTGAAGATCTCCCCAGTATGGTCGCCAAATAAATGTTGAGGAAAAGATATGAGATGATCTTACTCAAACATTTTCAGATCATTCTTGGCTAACATAAGATAAACGAGAATATCAACCTATGCTTATAGCCATCAAAATTGGTATCCTAATTCACAAGTATTGATTACAAGTGTTGAGGCTGTTTTTTTTATAAATAAAAGATTACTGAAAAAATAATTATTTATGTAAATTTCTGAACATAACAGATGCTGAAATAAATATAGAGACATAAGTGAAGACACCAAGTCAATAATCAAAACATATGAGACATAAAGAAATCATTTATTTCATTCCAATTCATCAAAAGAATCATTCTCTTTACAAAATTTCCTGAGGAAGTTTTGGACCAAAGCTAAACTTAGATGTCCTCGATGAAACATACAAAAGGACTTTTGATAGAAAGTTAAAAACTAAACTTTAAAAGCTGGATCAACTTTCCACATATTGCTTCCCATTCAACTCTGCACAATAGCCTTCGTCAATCATGAAATTTAATTCACAAGCATACAAATCTACACATACTATCAAAGATAGATCAACACGTCTGAAAAACAAGTGTCTGAATGATGTAAATCAGCCTGAATCTTGTTGTCTACAATAGGACCCTGCTATAATAAAAGAGAATTAGGCTTCCAATGGATTAAAGAATGAATGAAAATTGAATTATCTCAACAAAAACTCAAAGAACATACCTTAGTATGATTCTCCTTCTATTCTCCTCTTGTTCCTCCTTTTCATTTTGCCTTTAAGAAAATTAGAATTGGTTGAAGTAGTTGAAATACTTCTTTAGTTAAGTTAACTAAAACTCAACCAACTTTCTAGATAAGGGGGAAAAGTAATAAAATCATAATAAGGGTTTTAAATAAATAATAACTAGTAGGTGGGACCCCTTATGACTCCCTTTAGTTCTTTAACAATCATAACACATTAGTTAATCAAACAAAACATCCGTCCTTGTGACTCCCATAATCACTTTCATATTTTGACAATTTATATCAATGATAATTGAAATTATTTTCAAAAATATATTACCCATATATCCAAAAAATAGTGTGTTGTCCAAAAATTCAGAAGTCAACTGTTCTCAACAATTAATAAATAAAAACTTAAAATCCATATTTCCTACTTTGGGAGACAATATTTCCTTTGTTTCTATAGCCACCTTTTGATCTCTCTAAATTTTCCTTAGGCTGTGTCAGCCTTTAGGCATAATCTCGCTGATCACATGAGAGCAATCATCTCTCAAATGCATGTGGGAGAACATGGATTTATCAGAGTCATTTGAGGGTAAGGGGAAAAAATGGATTTTCCTTTGTCAGGAGCACGATGGGCCTCGGTTTTTAACCTTTTTCTTACATAGGAAGACTGTACTGGTGAGTGGACAAGGACATCTTGGAAAATTTGATTAATAGGTGGAGGAGCAAGTAGAGACAAGTTAGGCCAGTAACAATGTTGGGAGACTGTCGGGTGGACATTCTCTTGCCATCCATCATTTTCAGGGACTTCAGGTTGCAGAGAGACATGAGGAGGCAGTGGGATACTAGGGACCTGTGGGGCTTGGAAGGGAGGCCTTTCAGGCCTAAGCTAGACCACTCCTTGCCCAATCCAGTTAAAAAACCCAACTTCAAATAGCTGGCCTAACTCTTGCGAGTCTGCATCAAAGTATATAGAGAATCTTGGCCTTCTAGGGACCCTGTTTCAATTTCCTCTTCCTTGGTTACCCCGACCATGGCTACCTCTGGTGAAAAGGCTCATTCCCGTATGCATTATTTATTAACAAATAGTTTCTTTAACAACCATACATGACAACTCTTTTAAATATGAAATAAAAATTGGCTCAACAATATATCAGACTCATGCAATCCAATCCATACAATTCGTTTAATAGTTGTCAATGAGCAAGGAGTGAACAAGGGTTCTGGGATATGTGAGGGGTTGTATTGAGCGAAAAATGTTAAAATGAGGGGGAAAAGATCATGATTACTTCTCACAGACATCAAACAATCAACTGTATCATAAACCAAAAGAATATATCACTCTAATTCATCCTTGTGTGATCTCTTTAACTGTCACAATACATAATTTAACTTAACTATAATTAAATTTTAAGAATAGGGAGTGGATAGTGAATATGGGAAGGCAAGGGGAATTGTAATGTGAGAAAAGTGAAATAATGGTATGAAAAAAAAAGTGAATATTGTTCATAAAATCAATTAAGTAATACATAAAAATAGTTCTGTATTCAATCCAAATGATCCAACACCAGTTAAACAATCACTGTGATGAATTAAACAATTACTGTGTGTTGAAACTTGTTCACTATCTCACATCCAGTTTCTTTTTAAAAATTTTTCAATTAATACAATGTATAATCATACTTAGAATCACTATGCCTTTCAAACATCTTGTTAAAAGAATTATGTTTCCTTTCATTTCCTTTCCTTTTATATTTAAAACAAAATCCAAAGGAACGACAATCATACTGCTTCAACTCTATTCAACATATACAAAATATCAATCACTTCCCATAATTGTAATTTCTCAAATCAAACATAGACACATGTCTTGTCCCGAGTTGAACATACTCTTTTAAAACATGCATGATTCCATTGCTTTGACAATATTAACAATTAATTTTTCAATGAAACTATACTACCAAAACCCCATGCTTCAACTCTGATGGTGCAATAAAACAAAATGATGCACAATCTCTACATAAATCATACACAGTGGACAACCAAGTCACAGTTATCAACTCTTCAACTTGCAATAATCCCGATTGGGACAAATTAAACACACAACAAACACCAATTTCAATTTATACAACGTTGTAGGAACACACATACCAAAACAGGACACAAAGAGGCATATATATGACTGTACATATCCAATTACTCCCAATCAGACCATTTATAACAATGTTGAGTTATTGATTCAACTGTCACAACAAAAGGAGGCATCGACTGTATGCCCATTATCATTTCCAATTACAACTCTCCAATCAACCCGATTAAATAGAGACAAGCCAATAATCAAAGCCATTGTCAATCCTACTCAACCAACTTATGACAGTCAACAATATGCCCGACATGGTGTGACCGATTTAGTTTATCAAAATCGAGCTCTGTAACTAATGAACAAAATAATCAAGGGTTCGTTCGGTGGAACCAAACACAGGGAGACTGGAGGTCAACCATATTGACAGTAGGTGAGAGCCTTCGAGACAAGCACAGTGGAACCACAAGCCTTATAACCTTTATCTTGTTAGATATTGTGACAGTTCGACATAAGGTAGGGTAGACCATGATGCAGAGGAGAAGAGATTTCTTACTGGCCAATAACCAACACCAAGAACATGCAGAGGCATAACCCTCGTGTTTTCCCCCAATAGCCAAATAATGATGATAGAAATGAAGAGCCAAGGTACTACCAACAACCCTAAATCATGCTTCTTGGCGTAATATCCACCCCGTAACCAACTGTGCTGATACCAATAACGTAAAATGAGCCCATGACTAGGTGAAAAAGATATGCAGTGACCAAAAGGTGGTTCAAAACATACACAACAACTCCATAGCGCCAAATACAACTGGGTGTGGTTACCATAACTGTAAGGAGATGACCGACAAGTCTAAACAGAGTGAAACCCTCCAACATAAACTCATAAAGACAACAAGGAGCCATAACGGTTTCCACCACACAAAACAACCAATGAAATCGTAACTCCAACCATCAATTTTTCCATTTGCAACGAATAACACACACAATCAATCTAGAGAAAACACCATGCATTTACACAGTTGCCAACCTCAAGAAATCCCTGACCAACACATTACCGATCCAACGTTCATTTCACACAGAGAGTGAATTTATGGATGGGAGAAAAGAACCATACCTTTAACCAATGGCCTTAAAAATGCGAGATTGGTCGAGCAGTTCCTTCCACGCCTGAATCTCAGAGCTTAACCACATCAAAACCAAAATGATCAATAACCATGCTAGGGTGACGACCCAGTGGGAGAATTATGGAGTGACGTGCATTTACTACACGTCACTTCCATCCTCCATCTCATTCAATTATGTAGTACATGCCAACCATCCAAACCATTAATACATGCCATTAATCCATGCATCGAAACTTGCACACATTGCTTGCCAATTGCGCCACCCAATCCATACTAACCATTTCCAAAACCATACAATTACATATATCAAATGTTCCCAATATAACTCAATACAAATCGTATAGCCACTAACATTGCTAGTTAGGACTAACATCAATTTCTTTAAATTTTAATTGCACATAGTATAACATAAGCATAGTTTCCCTTCTTGGATTTTTTTCATATTTCCCTTGTTGCTACTAACATGTGTCTTGTGCAGGTAATGAATCATGGCAACAATAGAAATGTAATAACAATGAATATAAGCCATTCATAACATGGATTTTAGAGCTTAGAGTAACGAAATCAACACATAAAGTTCATTATCCATCTGCCATTATGTTGCAAACAAAACCAATACTTCATCGTATATCATGTAGAACCATGTAAGCAGTATCAAAACAACAACATAAAATGTGTAATAAGACTATCTCTGAGCCTCCAATCTACAAGGTGGTCCCACCTACTAGTATTATATATCATTAGCTTAGTTTAAATAATAGGCATTAGCAATACTTTGTGGGCAAAATCCTCGTTGCGATTTTTATCGTCAATAGTACGTTGATGAAAGTAAATGTTTTGACACCATAGTGAGGGTTGTATTACTATAGAAACAATTGAGAACTGTTTGTATTTCATTCATGAAAAAATTAAGAATAATGTGATGTAGTGCATAGAGATATGCTAGGACATATCTGAAAAGTGTTTTATTGGTTTAAAAACTATGATACTTGCACTTTTATTTTTACATGATGACTAACACAATTATGATGTATGTCATGTGTAGAGAGAAATTGAAACTGTTGAGAGAGACAATTTCCAATGATGGACAACCTCAAGCAGAGTATGACTATGAGCAAGCTGTTGTGGAAATATTGTTGAAGGGACTTTAGAAGTCCCTAGGAAGCACCATTGATAAGTTAATATCAGAGAGGGTGCCGATAGCCAGAACATGCATAAAAAAAAAGTGTTCATGCCTATGTGGCACAAGGTATGAAGGGATTGGGTAAGAATCCCTTCTGAAATGTTTTATTGTCTTAATGTTATGCACAAAATTTTGAAAGGCAGTTGTATGCCCTGGATACCTAAGTAGGGTATGATTCATGAAGGAGAACTTGAATGATGGAGGTGTGAACCTCTGGTATTAAAGACTGATTGTATGATGAATATAAGCATTTGGTTTCTTTATCATTAAATCTCTTTGTGTACAAATTAATCTCTGTGTGTTTAAGAATTTCTGTATGTTACGATAATAAAAATTTTATGTTCCCAAATCAAGGTTAGAAAT
>JZKD02S1846282.1:33665-43756 GCA_000966675.3 Picea glauca | reverse complement strand
GAGTCTGATTTTGAATTCTATCAACATTCAAGAAGGATCTGGTAGGGTTTAACTTCGACCTTGCATCATTGTAACCCTTGGAAGAATTCATGAACTGATATGTCTACATTGACCAATCAAGGAATGATTGGAAACAAAAGTGCTCATAGACATCACTTTGATTTAATGCACTGAGAATATGCATGTGGTAAAATAATGGGGCATATATAGGGCTGCCCATTGTGGAAGAAGTATCCTCTAGTACTCTACATAGTTTTACGATTGGTAAGGAGAGAAATTAGGTAACCCTAAATGTTGGTACCCTGATTATCGGTAAGGAAATGAATTCTTAAAGGCATTCAGGTGAAACTTTGAGTTTCATGAGTGATGATTTGAGGTCGTGGTCGATTTAGATTAGAAAATATGGTTCTGCTATAATAATAAATATGGACAGAGAATCCATATGGTAATAAGTGGGTTGAGTTCCAACACCCCTTGGAAAAAGTGCCTAACATGAAATATAATAGTTTAAAACCAATGTAAGGGTACATTGGGTATGGATGTGGCCATGGATATTGGCACACCGATTAAATTTATTTGATATCTAAATTGAATTTGGAAATATTTAGTATGTTGAAAGGATGCATACATAAATATTGATATTTCTTTTTTTCTTTGTATCCTTGGATAGGTGAAAATAACTTGGACTGTTAGTATGCATAGTTTTGAAAATATAAAATTCATGAAAACTAACAATTTGTTTGGCTAAGGAATGTGGAATTTGCAGGGAGAAAAGTGTCTTGGATATGGAAGTATTGTAAATCCACAAGGAATACCAATCACAAGCTAAGCCATACTGCTACGGGAAGAAAAATCCCATACTTGTGAATCTGGTTCCTATGTGGAACAGATTTGAAAAACAAAATGTGGAATTTGGAAATCTGTGGGTGAAAGGTTTGCAAGAAAATTATGAATTTGAAATTGATGATAATATCTCATAATTTTTTATACCTATGATACAGGTGAGATGAAAAATATATGTCTCAAGAGGATAGGTGAAGGATGTCCAACTGGAAAGCACAAAAAGGATACTGATTGGGACATGGGAACCCTGTGGCAAGCCATGATCACCTAGAATATTTTGTGTTGTGGTAGAAAAAGACGGAGGTACACCTCGACAGAGAAAGTCTCAGGGATGCCTCGACTGCAAGGCTCAATGAAGTCTCTAAAATTCTTCTTATGTGAGAAATCCTTGGCAAGGGAAGATGGATTGCCCGAGGAATTGTATAGAAGAGAAGGCGATGCCTGAGCCCGGGCCTGGACGGTGAGTGACCGTAAGGAAGATGAGACTTTGATAATTATTATAAAACTACTGATCAAGATCATGCACACAATGGGTATGTCCAAGAAAAATAGTTAGCCAAGATAACAAGACAACCATGTGGATACAAATCCAAAAACTGTACAGATAAGTATTTTTCTACATAATGAATTTTTTTTTTCCTCTTGAATTTTGAATGACAGTAATATGTTTTCACATGAAATTGTGATTAATGTGCTTATTGTCCCAGAATTAGTGAAGGTAGGTGACAAAGGCCGTGAGTATAAAAGGACTTGAACTAGAAAAAGGATCAAGATTTCTGAAGCAACTGAATGAAAAAGGCATGACAAGTGTTCTTGATAAAGAACACTGAGGACGATGTTTCTTTTAAGGGGAGGGGATTGTAACACCCTGTTTTCCACAGCTTGTAATTAATCATTAATTATGATTACCATGATATGGCATGTGAACGATGTAAATGTATTATTTTTTAGATTTCCAATGACTGACTGTGGGGGTGACGCCTTGAAGTACTAGCCATGATATCACTAGAGAAAAAGAGCGAGAGAACAATAGAGAGGGTTGATTATGTCAAAATGACAAAAATTCTCTTTGTTAGAAATAAATAAGCCTCAACCTGATCTCAAGGAGAAATTAGTTAATGAAAGAAGGATTGGTGGTTGAAAAATCAACTAACCCCTTAAATGGAAGCATGGAGGGTCTAGCTGAGGAGACAAAAAAACTGTTAGCCCAACATACCACAGAGGGAAATTTTTTCTGTAGATCCAGACTGACCTGAGTTTCCTTCTCACAAAAGGAACATGACAAGTCCAGAACCTTCCTAAGGAGGAGAAAGGCGTGAAGCATATACATGCACATGATAGAAAGTAAGGGGGGGATTCACTAGGCAAGGAATGTGTGACCATGAGGAAAGCGTGAAATTCTCCAAACTCGAAGGAAGAACTACAGGATAAAATAGTTTTGGTTACGGGAGAAATGTAGGAAATGGATCACTGAGAACTTGCATAAGATCTGTCCTGAATGAAAGATCGCGAGTTTGATGCTGAGGAAGCATCTGATAAACCTTGTCAAGTACATAACTTAGAAAGGATCTCTGAGTAATGCCAAAAATTTCCCTGGTGATATCATGGCTTGGCACGGGGGTGGCCAGAGCGCTAAGAATGAATGCCTCTGAGCCTATGGTTGGGTGGAAAGGAGAATACCCATAGTCAGTTGGTTGGATGGATCTTGTAATAGATAAATACTTCTTATTCCCTATGCACTTAAATTGGAATGTATGATTTGAATGTCTGTGATGGTGATGCTTTATGCCTCTCATGAAATTAAAGATTAGGATGCCTAACTACTCTTATGTAAGTCGTTGCTTTTTAATGTGTGTAAGGTGATAAGTTTGGTATTCAGGATGGTTCGAAAATACCTCACCCTGTTTTAGAACTTAAGTCCTATGAATTTGAAGGTGCTTCCTTCAAACCAGTAGCCTAAGATACCACTGAATCGTATCGACGACCTTAACCAAATCTTGGCTAAGAATTGAGATTACAACCTGAGATTCATTAGAGGGTCCATATGACCAAGGTCTTGGAACCATGTGCTAGCCGAACAAAGCTAAGCCTTTTTAGATTTAGAACTATGGGAGTTCATAGCTCCGAGGTGTTGTGACCTTAACTAAATATTGTCCAATAGGTATAATTGTAGCCTTTGGTGCTTGAAAAAGGTCCATATAAACAAGGGCTAGGAACCCTGGGTTAATTTCGAAAGGAGCTAAGTGTTTAAGACTTTGGGAGTCTGGAGCCTCAGGAAAATAAGTATTGCAAAGAAAAAATTGCACCGAAGACGACCTGTCGAGTCGGTGGACCGACAACTGATGGTCATTTACCCATTATCGCGGGACTCATCCCCACATTAAACCCTGAACCCCTTACCGATCATGAAATGATGCAGGCCATAGATTTGAGGATGCCAACCATTAGATCTATGCCATAGTCAGTCTGACGTTGACGATTTTGGGAGAACAAAGGTGTTGCAACCGAAAAACCTATGAATTCTAGAGTTATGAAGAAATGGGGATCACCGATCTAAATACGCTTCATGATCCTTCTCAACCGTTGATCTAAGGACTCTGTTTAGAACCCATCTTAGCTACACAACCAACTAAGACACATCGTGGAGCGACATGTGGCCCTCTCTTGTTCCCTGTCAAATGTCGTTTGTAGGACCTGAGTTGTTGGATAAGAAGCTATGTGGTAGGAGATCCTATAGTCTGGAGACTTAGAACTCCAAAGGAACTTGTATGAGAGTCTTCAAAGTGTGAAGACTCCCTAAGTCATGAACAACGGAGTAAATATCAACCGTTGACAAGTAGGGGACACGTGACGCTAGATATTATAGTCCAGAGACTTGACACTCTTGGGGATTGGAGATTTGGTGAGTTGATAAGCTTCGAAACCCAAATTTGCGAAGCAACGAGAGCTATGAATATATGGATCTACGTGGATAGATCTTGACCATGAGATCTGAAGGATGTTAGAAGACTGTTTTTCTAGGGTTGACGTGGCTCACTGATGTCATCCAGGGTGACGTGGACCCGAAACTAAGGTGCCACATGTCACCAGGATATGGATTTTTTATAGACCCCTTATGCATATTAGAGTGTGACATGTGTCACCCCCTGATGAGGTCACGTGTCACCCTTGGCCCTTGCTACGTGTCAACCTCGGGCATGTGCCCACCTGGCCAAAGTGGTTGGTGATGTGGCTGGGACTCTGGGAGTCCATGACTTTGAGACTCCATAGGTTTGGAGCATGGTGTTGAGGATGAGTTAGAAGGGATGTAGCTATGTGGCAGGGTTTCAGAAGTTTGACATATAGGAGCTCCAGAAGAGTTAGGGTGTAGTGTTGTAGAGAGACTGAAGGGCCGAAAGGCTAGAGCCACGTGGAAAGCTTACGAGACTTCAGAAGTTTGATACTCCGGGAGATTTAGTGCATAGATATAAAATGGGTGCTTAGTGCCGAAGCACAGAACATCGAATTATCCTTAAGCATATGTGTTAACGTGGAGGGAGATTTTCTATCAGTTTATTGGTGGATGGAATCCCACCATAGATTTAGGAGCAATGGAAGCTCCGAGATTTCAGAGAACTCAATATGATACTTATGAGTCAGATCCACGTAGAATCCATGTGGCCCTTGACCAATAAGTTCTCAAAGGACTGTGGAAGGGAATTTCTTCCAATCTTGAGCTCAATTTTTAGTGTGAATACAATGGTTGGAAATATCTGAATGAGTAGAACGCGATGGAGATCCTGGAAAGAGGATGTGACATGGTTTAGAAAAACGAAATTATGATGCCCCATCCCTGGAAAGGGTACTCAGGGGTCAGGTGTGTTACACCTATGAGTTAACTAAATCCTCGTGCATACATTCAACACATTATTAGTCTTTGCCAAAGGCTAGGAGACTATAGAAATGAGTTCCTCATTGAATGGTTATTAGTTCAAACTTTGATTTTTTTTTTCCTTTTCCAATGTCGAACATAGGCTGATGTGAATAATAATTTTATTGTGATTAAAATAAATTAAAAAACTTTATTTAGCTACAATGCTATTGGAATTCAACTTTGAAGTCTTATTGCAGTTGTGATGGTGTGCATTAATAATGCAGTTCTAGTTCCTATCGGGTGTATTGATTAATCCATCAAGTGTATTGATTAACCCATCGTGTCTTGATTAAGATTTTGTTATCTCTATAGTAACTCCATAAATGAACTACCTACTATTGGGGGCATTGATAGTATGTCAGGTCTGTACAACAAATGCACAGCTTGAAACTTTGGTAGTACATCAGAGCTGCAAAACAGATCTTCTCAAAAGTAATACTTGTCATGCCTCAATCATTCTTAATGTTCATCTGCTAGTTATCTCACCAACTTTAACATTGCTTCTTGGACATTACCTCCATAGAATACCACTGCCTCATTGCATCATGATCCTGTATAGACTACCACTGCCTCACTGCATCCTGATCCCGTCTTGCTTGAAATATTGTGTTTAGATGCACATACCATTGGCATTGTACATGCTTGGACCAATTCTTTTTCAAAGAAACAAAAAGATCGTAAGAATTAATCTACATCTAGATGCACAGACCATTGGTATTGTACATGCTCGGACCAATTATTTTTCAAAGGAACAAAAGATCCTAAGAAGTAAGTTAATCACCCAATTGATAGTTTGTGGGTGGAAGTCAATAGCAAAGCAAGGGAATCATCGTAAATCGAGGAAATTAATACTCCATAGTTCTATTATGACAAGAATGAGTGCAGTCCAACAAGACCAACAAGAAATCACTTGCTCGTCTAGAGAATATCCATTTACCATTATTCTTAACTGGCCTTGTTACTGGATCTTAACAAGTGATGCTTCGTTGGCCCTATTACTGGTGAATCAATGATGCTCCAACTATCTTGTTGATGAGGGGATAATTACTATACAAATAGATGCTAATAGACTTCTTTAATTGCTACACAGATGTGTCGGGGTTGAAAAGAGAGGGAATTCCTTTCTTATTGAAGAAAGGGTTGCATCCCTCTCAAATATAGTGTGATGAGGCCTCCATGAAATGATGGTGGTGCATAAAGGGATGGAGAAATATTATCAAGAGGCTTCGAGCCATGAGGGTATACTTTATTTGGGTTGACGCTTTCAATTATATTGTTCAATCAAATCAATAGGGAGAAGAATCCCCCTTATAAAAAGGTTGATTGAGAAGGGATGTGGGACGAGACTATGGTGAGGAAATGGGCACACTAACATGTTCCTCCTTTTATTTTAATTAAGTATATATTAATTTTGTGAGAATCCATTCTCATGCTGTAGCTATAGCTGTGTAACCATTTGTATATCTATCATTAGTTGATATTTGTAGTATATCTCGGTAATGTTTCTGACTTGGAACCCTTTGTAATTGTACATATAGACTGGTGAGCCATTGGTATCAATTGTAATGAAAATATACATTCAGGCTAGTGGGCCAATGTCACCTGGTTTTGGTGTTGCGCGCATTAGAGTAGTGCACAAAGAAGTGTTATCTAAGATAGGGTGCACACAGTTTATGTGCTGCGCGCACTTGGGTGAGTGTACACATGGCACTGTGTTGCACACACTTGGGTAAGTACAAGGCAATGAATGGAAGTGTGCAGAGATAATTTATATATATATATATATATATATATATATGAATGGACATGTATATATATTTATATATATATATATTAATATAATATTTCATCGCTTCGTGCTGAAAAAATCAGATGAAAAGAGATGGGGGTCAACTCCACTGGAAAAGGGAAAAGGGGGTGAGTCGTAAGTCTTGGGGAATATTTTAATAATGTTTCTGGAAAAGTATAATTTTATGGATATGTTTTTATCCTAAGTTTTTTGAGGGTTGGGAACGAGTTACCAAGTGGCATAAAGCTACTTCAAAAGATGACAAGTGTCAAGTGGAAGGCATGCACTATATATTGTTGTCCTTAGTGTATTTGGGCATTATTGCATTAATATGTATGTTTTCAATCTCTTGTGGGGAGAAGGGGGTCAAACTGTATGGAAAATACTATTATTACCTTATCTTCCCAGAGAAGCTTGTAGGGAGTTGTGGGGTTGTAACCATAATTCTACTGTAGAGGAGTTGGGTTGACAGACCATGACCAATCTCTTTGGGAAGATATTGGTTGTTGTGGAGTGGTTTTCAGACCTGTGAGAATACTCTCCATGTGAGAGTATTGCTAAGAATTGTTCCCTGGTGCAGTGAGCATTAGTCATAAGGCTCAAGGACTTCTTGTCTGGCCTGTTGTTTGTAACTCTGAGAAGGGAAGTGGGGTAGCTGAAGAACTATTGAGAAGAGAAGGGGCACACTTCCTTGGGTGTGATAGGTGCATGGGGAATGAGGGACTGTAGGCTAGTTGCAACAACAAACACCTAGGATTGGGAAATTCTGTTGCGTTTCAGACCTCAGCTTGTCGCTAGGAACCCTTTATTCCTGGTGGAGTTAAGCCCCATCTCGAGGGTGACCTATTGCTGCAAGCTTATGAGAAACATAGTCTATGGATGGGAGGAATGTCTGAGTTATGCACATAGTTGGTGAATTTTATAAAAGATAAGTGTTCCTTATGTGCTTGTCTTGTTTACTATGTGCATATTTGTCTATGTTTAATATGGGATAATTCTTATATGTAGTTTCATACAAGTAAATGTTGTTACTCTGTTTAATGCTGCTTGCACATGTAAGTATGGTGTTTATAGCCTATATTTATAGTTGTGCATGAGTATGCCAATTGATGATAGATTTATTTGATAAGTTAAACATGTGAATATGGTTATGAGTCTTCAAGAAGAGGATTGGGTGGATGGGTGCATAGGAAAGTAACCTGTGTGCACGAGAGACTATATTTTTGAATGTGCATTCAAGGATACAGACTCCACCCACAACGAATTCAGATTTGACACATGACACCAAGATGTTTGTGCACACAGTTGTATTGTGTGGTCAATACATTGATGCACACAATTGTTTGAGTTATTTCCATTGAATAATGCTATGTTAAAAAGATAATGATGCTTTCAATGTTATAAGTTGTGTGGTGCGACTCAAATTGGGCTAAGTACATTACCTCAAGTGATACTACACAGACTTGTGTTAGAGCAGAACTGAGCAATGGAATTTTTGAGTAACATGGTCCAATAGTATGCTGGGGTTGTTACAATTTAGTTGATTCAGAGCTACAAAAATTGAGGTGGTCTGACGTGGCCCAGCCTGGGGTGGCTGGGGAGGTTACGGTCTCTCCTTCAATCCATCCTTTGATAATAGTGTACATATCATAGATGTAATTTGAGATGAAAATATCCTGTATAGAATATAAATATTACACTCATTAATTCCAAACATGCACCTGCCTCTGAAACTTGAGATCCCATTCTTAAGGGGAATCAACACAATAATATTCTTGCAATAAACTCCTTCCAAGAAAGTTAATTTGTGTAGGAAAAATAAATCCATCACCCATACATACTAGCCACTACAATATCTATATCCTTGCTTATTTTTCTTGTAGCCATATTTTAATTTCATCTTTTACAATAATAAAGATAAATAATTTTTCAATATTTATAAATATTATGTCCAAATTGTTAACAATAATAGTTTTGATTTGGGATTAAAAATTAAATTACCATGAAAACTGTGAAAACAAATAAAAAAATGCATAATAAAATTTAGAAGGCCACAATTGAAAATGTGGGAATAGGAACTAAGGTGCTTGCAAATTTAAAAATAACAACCATCAAAACATACTAGCATGCATACAAACACTAATGTTATATGATTTATATTCAGAGATGTGAAATTATAATATTATCGTATTAGTAAACAGGAAAACATAGGAAAAAATATAACAAGCAATGAAAAGAAGCTATAAAAATTAAATATAACATGTCAGCATCCTAACTTATAAACAAGCACATCATAAAATTGAAGCCAAAATATAACCCACTCAACGTTTAAGAAAGAAGGCCACATTCAAGTATAATACTTGTGATTTTTATACTTGTGATTCATTACCAGGAAAATTAAAGTAAAGTAGAGGAAAATCGTTCGGGGCATTCAATTTTGACGTCTAACACTGATGGATAAGGAAATGCTAATGTGAATTTGTTTATAATGTAAAATTATTTTGAATTTTTCTAGTGTCAACAACAACAAGACCTCATTTTCCACTTTCCTTTGCATTTCTACCAAATTACAACTTAAGCAGAGGGAATCGAATTGAGATAGTAAATCATAAATAAGTCAATGATCAAGAGTAGAAAATGAAAGGCATAAGAATCAAGTAAATAATAGATAGTACTACCTTGGAGCACCGTGGAACCAAATTCTTCAAAAATATCAAACATCCATTGATTTTCTCTCTTCTAACCTAAAATTTTTACTAATTGGTACTCGAGCCCTACCCTTACAACTTTTTTAGATGAAAAAATGGGTGGAACGATTTCTGCATTTGAAAAATGGTCCAATTCTAACATCTACCAATTGCTTGTAGATCCCAAAAGCATAGTTATAAGTTCGAGACCCAACTACATTTGAACAAAATCAAAATACATATCTAGTATTGGGTTCAATGTCTGCTAATAATAATGGATAGATCTTAAGAGATCACGTTGGATTTCACTTGTGTACAAAGAATTATTATGTCCAGTTTAACACTTGGTAATCATGGAGAGATCTTGAGTGATCATGTTGGATTTTGCTTGTGTATATAGAATTATTATGTGCAATTTAATTCCTAGGCGACCTTCTAACCATCCTTTCTGTATATTGACCTCAATGATACTAACCAACTAGAGCTACTTCTGACTCAGCTCATGGCTTGGCCTTAGTGACTTTGGAAGCAACCTACAATGTACAATTTCCATGCAGCATGGGATACATATGAATGTGTCATTCGTTGGTGAGTCTAGGGATGCATATGGATGTGTCATTGGCCGGTGAACTCGATGTGCACGTATAAGTCACGATTTATGGAAATATGTCAAACCTATTTCGGGAATTAGGAGCCCATATATTCCGCTCAAATGAATCATGTGTCGATACCGATTGACCTCTACCACAACTTGGTAGCCTACTAATACATGATTTATTTTTCCCTATGTGTAACATGGGATATGAGTGGATTTTGTTTTCTTAAAACAAAGTAAGTAAACCATTAATATTCGAATTAA